>JADPWL010003105.1:0-122900 GCA_019059595.1 Marasmia exigua
TATATAGAAGAAGGAATTTTACCATTATCATCGAATAGTAATTCACCTAGTCTCATGCATGATTCCATCCCTCCATTACCAAGTACACAACTAGTTGTAGTAGCGGAAAATGAAAAAGAAATATCAGAAAGTTGAAATCACACTGCCAATGATACTGATACTGAACCAAGCAAAAAAGGGAAAAAACGTGTAGCTAAACATGAAAACTGGCTTAGTAATAAAGCCAAAAAATTGCGAAACACCGGATATTCATATACATCTAGGTCAAAAACTCAAAAACAAATGCCTGCTCGTAGTGTTAAACCACCATGTGGCGCAGCATGTGAATTAGGATGTTCATCTAAATTTGACGAGGAGTTAAGGAATGTATCATCGTCAGCCCATTTAAGTCCCCACTGCTGGGGCACGGGTCTCCCTCAATCACATGAGGGGTAATTGCCATACTCACCACGCTTGGCAGACGGGTTGGCGAGGGTTTCGATATAAATGCAGAGTTTTCCTTCTCTGGGTGCTGATGATCATGCCAGCAGCTTTACCTTAGTCGCCTTTTACGACACCTCGGTAAGAGTGAGGGGGGCCTATTCTACTCTGCCGGGGACCACACGGCTCAAAAGGAATGTATATAAAATATTATTATATTTAAAAAGTATTGGGCTTTAGGCGATATTACTTTACAAAGAAATTTTGTACACAATTGCACAAATCGCATCGTTCCATTGGTTATATTTACGGGTAAAGAAAATCCAAGAAAACATAATCATGGATTTTATTTCAATTTGAATGATCAAGAACTACGTGTATGCAAAAAGTTTTTTATGGCCACACTTGATATTCATGATAGAGTAGTACGAAACGTAAATAGAGTAGTTACCATAATGATAAGATTAAACGATTGAAAAGTTTTCTAAGAGAAGTTGAAAGTGTTTGAGGTTGATTAGAGTTGTTAATTTTTGAACCGTTTTAAAGTTATTGTACCTAACTGATTTTATAAGGCTGATTTTGCTCTTAAAACTAACAACAGGTGTTACCATAGTTATAAGATTAAGTGATTGCAAAGTACCTATTCTAACAGAAGTTAAAAGTGTTTCATGTTGATTAGAGTTGTTAATTTTTTTGAACTGTTTTAAAGTTATTGTAAATGACTGAGTTTATAAGGCTGATTTTGCTCTTAAAAGTAATAAGAGGTGTTAACATAGTTATAAGATTAAGTGATTGGAAAGTACCTATTCTAACAGAAGTTAAGTGTTCGATGTTGAACAGAGTTGTTAATGTTTAAACTGTTTTAAAGTTATTGTTAATGACACATTGGATGTTTATCCTCTTAAAGTTATAAAGTTGTTACTTTAACTATAAGATTTTATGACAGAAAAGGTGTGTAGGAGTTTTCAATGAAAAGGTGATTAAAATTAGTCAAATGTAATAAATTATGACAAAAAGCATTGTATTTTTTTCGATTTCGCATCTTCTTTTTTTGATAAAACAGTCATAACACATGACTTTTACTAATTTTATAAATGTTTCTACTAAAAAAGACAAATAAATATAAAAATTGTTGGCACCCATAAAAGGTGATAAAATGTGAAATAAAATAGTATCGTTGGTTTCTCTCTATCATCAATAATATGACTGCAAAATTCAATTACATTTCCACAAAAACTTTAAAGCTCAATTACACAATTGACGATTTTGAGCCTTGCGACAGTTTTTTACCGGGTGTGCGATATGTTTATTTCCTGTGTATTGTGATGGTCAATAAATGTATTTTCTTTCTTTCTTTCAAAACGTGTTTATTTTTTTAATGTCAGCCACCTACCTAACTAATCCTAATGAGCTTAAAGAACCTTATGTTTTAGTAGGTACCTAGTATTTTTTAACTATTTACTTTTTATAAGTAAGTCATATAAGTAGCTAGTTACTAGTTAACTAGGTACATTCTAGGAAGCTATATTCTAGCTTTTACCTGGTTTTATTTTTATTTTAGTGGCAAACCGACGGACACTACAGATGTCCCGGAACATAGATGCCCCGGTGAATATCAAGGGAATAAAAGAAGTGGTACGTACTTTTACATGAAGTATAGGATTATTACAGGAAAATCAAGCAGAAGATAGAATTAGTCAAACGGAACGCGTGATACTATCTCCTTTACCGTCTCAAAACAACCAACTTCTAGACGCAGAAGATCCGCTTATTCCTGGTTAAGCGGATCTTAACTATTGCTCAGATGACAGCGTTAAGGGCCCGAATTACATAAATACTGATGACTATTATTCCGATTCTGATTATAGTGACTTAAAAAACAAGAAACGCGCAAGGCGATTTAAAAGAAATAATTTTGGTGAAAATATTGATCCCATGATTTCAACTGCGAATAATTTACTTGTTCATTGTTACGTTCTCGTCAAACGCAGACGTGCTCTCCGCGCAATTATTAATTAACATACTTTGACAACATTTTTATAGTGACCTCGTTAAGTGCATTGAAGTTTTATGCAGACTAATTAATATAGTATCGCTATTAAAAGTGCAAGAAATGATCAGTGAATATAGTAGGTAAAGATGGCTTCTAATAGCCCCTTTAATCGGAGCTCGATGACGCAGCGCTCCCCGCCCCCGACGCCGACGCCCCGAACACCAGGGAACCAGCAGCAAGACCCTGACGGACCTATGGAAGTGGTCTCCACTTCAAATATTCAGAGCTGGCTTAGTGCCATTGAAGGCTTTTTCAACGAGGTGTGTAATATGGCCAACGAAGGTAAGCTGAACAATGACCAAAAACTGAAAATAAGTGGACTTTGCCGTAAAGTCGGACCAAATGGCCGTCGAATACCAGTCCCTCAAGCAAAAAGCTTTCCAAACCTACTCCGCCCTTCATGCCCAGAACGAAGAAAAAGACCTCATGAAAGCTTTCAAAGAAGTCCAACTGACCCTACGAGAGGCCTGCAAGCATCCATAGGCTGCAAGTACATCTTTTGCAGACATGGTTAAAAAGGGATCAAATCGTTTTATTCGCCCAACCACCGTAAGCTCTGTATCAATATTCCCTAGCGATACAACCAAAACAAGCGACGAGACTAAAAACGTCGTGCTAAAGATTATCTGCCCTGAAGAAATGAAATTAAAGATTCGAGGGGTTCGTAAAATTAGAAATGGTGGTGTTGTCATCAGCACCGAGACAAAAGAGGACCTAGAAAAACTAAAAAGTTCCGTCCAGCTTTCCATTTCCGGCCAGTGAGGCCGGAACAAACAAGCGCAAACCGCGCATTATATATAATATTGGGAGTGCCTTCATTTATGTCCGACCATGATGTTCTTAAATGTATTTTTGAACAAAATAGTAGCGGACAAACTCTCTACCATATCCCGAGATTATTTTATGTCCTCTACTAAGCTGAGCCACAAATCGGGCAAGAAAGGTGCGGAAAACTGCAATTTTGTCCTTGAAGTCACAGCCGTCGTCCGTAAAGCACTCATCACACAAGATAGAATCTTCATCAACTGGAACTCCTGTCCCGTCAGGGACTTTACAGTAGTAACGCGGTGCTATAATTGCCAGCAATACGGATATGCGGCCAAGACATGCAAGGCCACCTCCCCTACGTGCGGACACTGTGGTGTAGATGGCCACAGCTCAAGAATGCCAAAAGAAAGCGGATCCACTAAAATGCGCATCGTGTTTGCGCTTCAAAAAGCCTGGCAATCACAAGACGGGAGACTGAATGCCCGGCCAGAAAAGCTGCCGAAAGCAGGTACATTAACTCGGTAGATTATGAGGGCGCCTAAGAGCGACACCTACTTTTTTAAATTAGAACTTTAGATTTACTAAAACTATAGCATGGATATTAATGTCATTAATGAATTAGATAATTTAATTGCAAACAGTATCTCTCTCTCTCTATAAAAATTCCTTAACTTTACTAACACAAAACATTCGTAGCGTATTTAAAAATATTGATAGCTTTAACCTTTTTTTACACAGGCTTGACTTTCACTGCGATGTATTAATATTAACTGAATGTTGGTTATTAAATAGGCAAGATTACCTGCCAGTTATACCGGGATACAAAACATTCCATAACACATTAAATTACACTCAAAACGATGGTGTGATAGTCTATGCAAAAGAGTCATTGAATATGTTAGTTGAGGAACCGAAGGTGATTGATTGTAATTGTCTAACTATCAAAATTGGCACAAGCATAGCTATTATAGCGTTGTATAGATCACCGTCTACTAGAAACTTAGATGCTTTTCATAATTCTCTTAATCAGACTGTTCACTCCCTAAGCTCTTTTAAAAACATCATTTTAACAGGTGACATTAATATTAGACCGGAACTGCACGACTCAGGAAAACAAGACTACCTAAACCTATGTTCATATCACGGGCTCCTTCCCGCTCACACATTTCCCACGCACCAAAGTGGGTCATGTCTCGACCATATGATGGTCAAGTCAAATTTTTCGTGTACTGCAATTATTACTAATTCTAAAATAACCGACCATGGCACTGTTATACTAACCCTAAATTTAACGCTACCTAGACAAAAACCTCGCCTAACAAAGTACAATTTAAACGTAAACAAACTCGAACGTGATGTTTGCAACGTTGATTTTAGCCCAGTTTACAAAACTGCTGACGCAAATGAGTCTATGTCATATGTGATAAAAAATGTCCAACAAGCCATTTTACGTAACACTACAATAACAAGTGTAAATAGGAAACTTTATAACATTAAGCCGTGGATTACTCCAGGGTTTGTTCGATGTATTAGGCACAGAGATAAACTTCATCGGGACGTCAGGAGATATCCCGACAACTCTGAACTTCAAATTATTTACAAGCGATACAGAAACTTTTGTAATAACCTTTTGAAGAAATTGAAAACCACATTTGACAGAGAGCAATTGCGTAAAGCAAGTACAAATGGGAAACGGCTCTGGACACATAATCGCACCTTGAAAACCATACCGTCACTAAACAAAATTTGGAAGTTTTTACTTAAAAACGCCATCTAATGTAAATCTTCGGTACCTATAGAAAACAAAAACACCTGTGGTTCTATTACTAATAATACCCGCTAGATGGCATTAGTGTCACTGTGCTTTTGGGAAGCACTCACGGGCCAAATAACCGACTAACTGTCACTTTGACAATCTCCCGCAGCAGTCTTCCATAATCAAAGCATGAAGAAACAAATAACTTTGTGGAAAAGTGTATTTTTTTGTTTAAGAACGGTATTCCATCAGAGAACAGGTAAGTTTAATGCGTATTTTAAGTGTAATAGTGTGTTTTTTTATTAACTACATTCTTCCGATCTATAATTTATTAAGATCTGTTGTAAGTATGGGCTCACTATTGTCATTTTTTGCTTATTGCCGCTTTTCCTCATTTTAATTTTACATAAAATGATCTAACTTATAATCATCCATTGATGAAGACGCAAACAAAAAAATGTCATAACATTTTTTTTTTGTGTCATTGTAGAGTTTCGTTTTGAGTAAAATTTATGTCACAATGTTACAGGATTAACGTTATATTTAATTTAGTGTCAGTTACGACCAGTGCCTCCAGATTCACTGTAATTACATTAGATTTACTGTATTTTACACTTTTCTACTGTCTACTGTAATGATAAAATACAGTGTAGGATTTTACTGTATTTCAATTCCAATAAAATATATTTGCGTTAAACGAAACGCAGACATGTTTTTTGACCCGGCCTTTGACTTCGAAAGTAGTCTTTTGATGGGAATTCCCCGAATCAAATCTGTATACAGCAAAGCAACTAACAAAAACGTGTCATCTCTGTCTGACATAGGAAAATACGAGCAGCATACGTATTGCGATTGCTGTTGCATTACTTTTTCATCTACATTAAGTACTTAACTTAACTATCGTTACCTAGGAAGACGTAGTAGTACGGAAATGTAATGCGTGTACCGTGAAAAATGAGCTCAAGTAGTGACGAAAGTGATTTTCGTGATGCTGCTGGGCCATCAAGTGCAAAGAAGAAATACCGGCAACAGTTTCGTGATGAGTAGCTTCAAATACAAGATTTTCGTAAGTGGCTCAAACGTGACAAAAACTCTCCTTATAAATGTATTTGCACTTTTTGCGATTCTTCCTTGATTGCCGAACTGGGTGCTATCAAAAGACACAGTGAAGGTTCCAAACACAATTTTCGCCTATCTGGGACATCGAAAACACATACCCTCGATAATATATTTAAGAAACAGGAACGTGGAAGTGAAGACGAGCAACGAAAAACTGCGGAAATAAAATTATCGGCCTTTATGGCAGAACATAAGATAGCCCATACAGTGATGGATCATCTCATTGATTTACTTCCTACCATATTTCCAGATTCTAACATTGCAAGAAACATCAAACTGAAACACACCAAATTACAAGCTGTTATAAACAATGTTGTTGGAGCTTCCGAAATGGAGTGTTTGATTGAAGATTTAAAGCGTGAAAAGTTTGTGAAACTGTGATGGTAGACGAAAGTACCGATGTTGCAACAGTGAAAACGATGTGTGTCGTTGTCAAATATTACGATCCAAATAAAGGACGAATAGTCAGTCGGTTTTGGGACCTGATACAAATGTTCGACGAAAATAATGCTGGACCCGTTTGTGTCACAGACTACTCAGCCACTGCTGAAAATTTATTTGAAGCAATAATAAAATCATTTCAAGAAAGTTCTGTACAATTGGAGAACATAATTGGATTTGGATCCGATGGCTGCAACACGATGATGGGCTGCCGCAATTCAGTGTCCTCACGTTTCAGACAGCAATGTCCTGGGATTGTCGTCATAAAATGCATTTGCCATTCATTACATTTGTGCGCTGGCGATGCCTGTAAGGAGCTCCCTCATGATGCAGAAAAATTTACTCGACTGATATACTACTATTTCAAAAACAGTAGCAAACGTCAAGCAGAGTTAAAAGAATTCCAAGCCTTCACAGACACAGATATTCACAAAATACTACGTCCAGCACAAACTCGTTGGTTGTCTTTGTCTGATGTTGTGAACCGAATCATGGAGCAGTGGGATGCTTTATCATCGAAGCTCATACCAAAATTACTGAGCTGTACAGAGAACTGCTGTCGCTATTTATAACTCCAAATCATTTAAGAAACATCCCATTAGACGGAATCGACCCTACTGACGGAAGGCATTACATTAATGTGAAAGATATATATTTGGGATTGGGTGTAGCTAATCAAATTGCGAATCCTGAGATACAGGTTCGTACAGAAGCAATTGCAGAGTTAAAACAAAAATGCCCCAATTTTATCGTGAAAGCTTGCGTTGGCATTCGGTAGCGATACAGTTTAAATGACCCAGTTTTGAGCTCAATTGCAAGTCCTGATATATGTATATCAGAGGACAGAGAACGCTCTCTTTCTTCGCTGTTTTCAGTGTTACCAAGACTTAAACTACAAAGTCTATCCGAACAACAGAAGTTAGACGACGAATGGAGAAACATGATCATCATAGCTAAAAAAACATTTGAACACAAATCAACCAGCAGACGTGTTTTGGCATCAGCTGACTCTATTGAAAGATGATAATGGAGACAGCAAATTTCATCTTCTGCCGCGTTTATGCTTCAAATATTATCTTTGCCTCACTCTAACGCCGAATGAATTATTTATCTCACTGAACTCACGCTGAGTTCAGTGAGATAAATAATATAAAAACGAAGCAGAGGAACTGCCTAATCACAGATACCATTAAAGGAAATATGTTATCCCAGCAAGCCATTCGTCGACGTTCAGAAAATTGTGTGGATTTCAAGCCCACAAAAGAAATGATTTCTAAGATGACGATCAAAATATATCAGAAGCATGAAAATATTATTTTTGAATAGGTACATGATTAATAAATGAATAAAAAGTGCCTTAAATATTGTAGTAAATCATTTTTTTTTAATTCTGTATAATTTTACTGTAGTTCTACTGTGTTCAGTAAGTCTAATTTACTACATTTTTTTAGGATTCCCTTTATTTTTTCACTGACAACACTGTAATTTCACTTTTTGAATCTGGAAGCACTGGTTACGACTATTGAATTGCAAGTGCATTAATTAAAGCAGGCCAACATATAGTAATAGAAGTAGAATCAGAAATTGCACCAGAAATCTGTAGACCTATAGTTCCGAGACCACCACCAGAAATGCGACTTGATGGGATCAACCATTTACCTGATAGTACTACTCAAGGACGATGTTGTTTATGTAAAAACGGTAAAACAATGATTACATGCCTGAAATGTGATATTAGGTTGTGTCCAACACAAAACAAAAATGTTTTTTACTTTTCCACACCCAAAAATAAATATTACTTGTGGTATTTGTATGCATTTTCATTAAATTTATAAATTTAAATGTCAGGTGTTTTATTTACAATATTTTCCATTTTTTACATTAACAGTCCTTTCCTTTTAAATAAAAAAAAATACAGCATTTTAAGCTTTTAAAAACTTTTAACTGCTCTACTGAAAAATTCACTCAATTTGAATTACGACAGTATTCTTCCAAAGCAGTGATGTGTTCTATTTATTTAATCATGAATATCAACATCATCAACAAACATTCACGCCAAAAACGGCCGTTTTTGGCATGAATGAGTCAGTCAAAAAAAGACAGAAAATAGTACATAATGATTAAATAAATAGAACACATGTCTGCCTACTGTCCGACGGTGAGTTATAGTTAGAAATAGATCTAGTTTAGCAGCTAAGAATTTAAAACGATTGGCGGCGCCACCTTTTCGCCTTAAGGAAGTAAATCCTAAATAACTTTTGCAACAGAATTATTATAATAAATAAGCAAGAGAATTATTTAAAATAAATAAGCAACATAATTATTATAATAAATAACGGCCGTTGAAAACATCCAACTGAAGACAAATGCAATCGATTCGAGAAGCGCCGTTTCGGTGGGTAATTTTTTTGGTCATTTCTAAAGTTGTCCAATTAAAACCTAAAAACCTAGAAGATCGCGAAAAAAATTCAAGAACAAGATGTCCAGAAGGGGTTCCCGAATCAATGGCATTTTTTTATTTATTTATAGCCTTAATTCCGAAATACAGATCCAAATTCATTTTACATTTACATTTTACATTAAATTAAGTCTTTAATCTCGGAGTGCCTGTTGGCAAAGGCCTCCTCCAGCTCTCTCCAGTGTTCCCTGTCCCATGCAACTCTGGTCCATCTTGGTCCTGCAGTATACCTCAGGTCATCCTCCCATCTCCTGATCGGTCTACCTCTGCTTCTCTTACCGTCCCTTGGGTACCAGGTTGTCACTATACCGCTCCATTTTTCTAGCTTGCTTCTCAGCAAATGTCCGGTCCATCTCCATTTTTGGGTGTCAGTCTTGTGGGATATTTCAGTTATTCTTGTTTTGGCTCGTATGTCTACGCATCTTACTCTGTCCCTTAGCTTGATACCCAGCATGCTCCTTTCCATTTGACGTTGACATTTGCCTTGCCAAGCTTTTCTCTCTGAGATTTGGTAAGTGCCCATGTTTCACACCCGTAGGTCAGACATGGTAGGATGCAGGAGTTGAAGACTTTTCTCTTTATGTACATGCTCATGTCCCGGCTTTTCATAATAAACTTTAGAGACCAGTACTTTCTCCATACAACTGCTACTCTCTTGTTCACTTCTTTTTCCATTTGGTCCTTAGTTGATATAATTTGACCAAGGTAGGTATAGTCATCTACATATTCAAGTAGTCCGTTGGTGACTCCTATGGGTACTGGGTTTGAGTTAGTCATTAGCTTAGTTTTTGAAGCGTTCATGGCTAGGCCTGCTTTCAAGCTTTCGTCCTCTAGTTGCTTCAACATGATCTCTAATATATCTGGCCTTTCTTCTAGTAGAACGATGTCGTCTGCGAATCTAAGGTGACTAAGCCTTGACCCATTTATGTTTAGCCCATATTCCTCCCATTTCAGATTTCTGAAGATAGTTTCCAGTACTGCCGAAAAGAGCTTCAGAGATAGAGGGTCGCCCTGTCTGACGCCTCTTTTGATGGGAAACTGGTTTCCTAGTGATTCAAGCTGTATCTTTGCTGTGCTGTTATGATATATGTTTTTGATGGTCTTTATGTACGTTTGCTGTTTGCCTTGCTGTTTTAGGGTTTCCCAGAGTGACCTGTGATATAAGCTATCAAATGCCTTTTTATAATCAATGAAGGCCAAATACAGTTTCTTATTATATTCGTGGTATTTTTCTCTGATTTGGTTGATGGTGTGTATATGGTCTATTGTCGAGTAATTCTTCCTGAAGCCTGCCTGAGGATTTTCCAAAAGAGACCCTGGAAAAAAGGAAAGCCCTAATACCAGAGATGATAAAAGTCAGAGAGGCTGGAAAGTACGCCATCATAAAAAACGATAAACTCATTATAAAGGAGAAACGTGAAAATGGTGAAAACAGAGAAAAAAGAAAGCGTGCCCCGTCTTCACCACCAAAAACTCCACCAACAAGTTTCAGCACAACTCTGGAAGAGAATAGAATGACACACTTACAGCCTAACAAACTATCTAAAACTAAAAATTACAAGACGAATACAAAGGAAAGGAGCTCACTCGAACAATTAACAAAAAACTTAACTATGGCAACTGGAAAACAAAAACTAAAAGAAACAAACTAACCAAACAAAATCAAACAAATCTAACATTCCCCAACCCGGCTGGTCCCCGCGGGGAATTAGACCACTACCCTCCAAGCCCTCATGACCATTACCCTCCAATAAATATACGACACCCTCCAACAGAAATACAAACGGAACGAAACCCTACAAAAAGAACAGAAATATTCAACATTGCACACCCCCTAAAGTCAAATGATAATTATTTAAATAAGAACATAAACAGTAATGCCTATAAAAAAACAACAGAAATAAAAACAAAGACGCTGATAATAAAAACAATAACAACAATGATAAAAATACAAACAATAATATCAAAAACAAATGTAACAACAGGAAAAGGCCAGGAAACATACTCAATATCGCTACCCTAAATGTAAGAACCCTCCGCACCGAAGAACATTTGAAAGAATTGGAAGTTGCCTTGAAAGATATAAATTGGGACCTATTGGGAATAAGTGAGATGAGAAGACTCGGGGAAGGTATCGAAGACAGATCAGAGTATATCTTGTACTACAAGGGAGAAACACCAGGCCACAAAGGTGTGGGCTTCCTAATAAAGCCTGTACTCAAGAAAAATATTCAGGAATTCATTGGCCACTCAGAAAGGATAGGTGCAGTTACCTTGAACTTGCCAGATTTAAAAAGAAGTGGGGCCGTGATCCAGGTATACGCTCCAACAGAACAAGCAGATGCTGAGACTATTGACTGTTTCTACGACGACCTCTCCAAAGTAGTAAACGCTAATAGTGATAGACATCTAGTAGTGATAGGGGATTTCAACGCCCAAGTAGGAGAAAGATTCAACACAGAAACGCATGTACTCGGCAAGTTTGGATACGGGAAGAGAAGCATAAATGGGCAGAAGCTGGTGGAATTCCTGCTAAAACATAATCTTACTCTCCTAAATAGTATCTACAAGAAAAAGAAAAAATATAAGTGGACATGGATATCACCAGACGGCGCCACGAAAAACGAAATTGACTTTTTACTTACGAACTACCCTACACCATTCAATAATCTAGAAGTGATCAAAAACTTGAACTTCAATACAAATCATCGAATGGTTCGAGCATCAATGAAAACGCAACTGCCAAAGAAGTCTAGAGTGAATTTCAGAGCACAACACAACCACCTCAATAACAACATGTACTCTAAACCCAATACGAATTCCCTATCCAACCTCGAGAATGCAATACAAAAAGAACCAGTAGACGCGATTCGTAAATACAACGAATTCGAAAGAATTATTGTTACACAAACCCGAGTCACTGAGATACTAAGGAAGAGGGACAATAAACTCAGCACAAAAACACTGGAGCTTATCGAATACAGAAAACTATTGAAGGAAAACGAACCTAAGAAAGAGAACCTAAGTAAAATAGCAGAACTAAGTAAACAAATCAGGAAAAGCATCCGGAAAGACCGCAAATCAAACAAGAATAACACACTAGTAAAACATATAAGCAAAACCGGCGGAGTAAAGAAGGCTATAAAGGAACTACAAGAAGTGGACAAAGAATGGATTCTTAAATTTAGAAAAGACAACAAGGATATAACCAAAAGGGGGGGGCGGTGTGGCACGTGCCCCGGGGTGGGCCATGACATAGTCTCGTGAATGGTAGCTCTGAGGATTTCATGCCACATGCAGGCGCGTCTCTATCCCAACATCCCAGACCTATACCGGAGGAGTAGCCCTGGCGATAGCTTGCGGAACGAGTGACGTCCCCGACTGGCGGACTCCAAGGTGGGTGGGGAGCTCCAAAGGTGAAACCTTAAAAGAACACGTAATGGAGAAAGAGATAAAGAAACACGCCAACCAGCAACTGAAGAGGAGCGAAGCTGCGTCAAAAGATGCGCCCTCCAGCAAGACGAAACAACAAGTGGCAGCGTCAACAGATGCGCCAAAGAAACAAAGAACAATTGCGGCTGCGTTCATGGATGCGCCCTCAACATCAAATGGTAAGAACACCTCTAAAACAGTAGCGTCCGTGGCGCTGGGGAGGAGAGCAACCGACAAGAACACGCCAACCCCGGCTACCTTCAAGTCACAGCTCTCTTTCTCCAACACCACGGAAGCAACCAAACAAACACACACTGAGACGCCAGGGACAGCTCACTCTACTGCTTTACCAAGGACAGTACCGCCAGAAGATGTAGTTAACAAAACTATGTCGGACAGCGGGAAATCCAAGGGGCACGAAGGTGGGCTGTCCAGGGCCGCCTCAGTGGGCGAAATCTCACAACCAAACAACACCACAATAATAGACATGTCTTCACTTACAGAAGCAATCAACGACAACAACCCATGGAAAACCGTCTCCCGACAAAATGCGGCCAAAAACCAGCACAACAAGGAAACCGTCGTGGCATCTCCATGTACCGCCGGGAATGTGTCAACGGGACGAGCGCGACCCGAAACCCAACCAACGGCAGTGCACCCTGAGGGAGCAACCGCTGGGGGAAGCGGGACTGCGCAACCCGTGAAGCGCAGCATGAGACCCAGGGGTCGCAAGAAGCCACGACACCGAAACCTGCAAGAAACTAAACAACAACCACAACAACAACAAAAGATACCTCAAAAAAGAGCCAGACCCGAGGACACGGTGACCACAACCGGAGAGGGAAAAAAGGCAAAAGCCAGCTGGCCTCGACCAAGAGGAGCTTTCAGCTATGCGGAGGTAGCGGCTTACAAAGACAACCACCTTTGTACTGCGGTCATGACACAATCCTTCATGGACATGTCGCAGGAACAAGCAGAAACGGTAAGACGAACGATTGAAAAGAAACTGCGAGTTGTGATGATGGCAAACCCAGCCACTCCCGCCGACATCAACCTACGAATCCTACGATTCAGGGGAAGGGCACATTTCGCTGATGGTGTTCTCAAGACCTGGTGCGAAAATGAGTACACTCTGGCGTGGCTCACGCAGACCGTAGGGGAACTTGAGTCACCCATCAGCGACACCAAGCTAGTCGTCCGCCCCCAATCGGAGATTCCCCAAAAATCACCAGTCTCGCTCTTCGTACCAGGACACGAGGAGACGGACTCAATCAAGGACCTAATAACATTTCTGGACAGACAGAATAGTCACCTCAAAATAAGCACATGGGCGCTCACTCACACACGCCAAAGGAAAGAACCGGAAGGCATCAACCTTTCTTCCGGGTACCGGGGTCAGATGTGGAGTCGCTCAAAGCAAACGAGCGCAGGATATAGTACTTGCTGGGGAATATCTATGTACGATTCATAGACATAGAGACTCCCCAGGAAGTGGACACTGCAAAACAAGAACCCACAAAAATAAAAGTAAAAAAACTAAAACCCAACTACGACAAAAAACGTCGCTGAAAAAGTATAAAACAAGCCTTCGTTGTCAATTTATGCAATATTCACTATGTAGAGATAAAATTTCATGTTTGGAAATCCGCAGTCACACGTTGTCAAAGGGTAGTATATTTAACGTGTGACTACGCCTTTCCAAACATGAAATTTTATCTCTACATAGTGAATATTGCATAAATTGACAACGAAGGCTTGTTTTATACTTTTTCAGCGACGTTTTTTGTCGTAGTTGGGTTTTAGTTTTTTTACTTTTATTTTATTTGTACTATTTTGGTGTCCAAGTGCTAGTAATATATATATATTCAAAATGTACAAGTCAAGCGCTTTCAAATGATACCAAAAACGGCATATTTATCATAACTTTATTTTTTTACTCTATATGTTTTGTCCGCTAGAGGGCGCCACATTAGATTTTGTGAAACTTCATATAGCCTATAACCAGCGGACGATCAAGACGCTTATAATGATATGTCATTTGTCGAATTCTGATAAGTAGTTAAGAAGTTACGTGGAAACAGATGAACATACATACATACATACATACATACATACATACATACATACATAGCCTGTCAAAATCATAACCCTCCTTTTGCTTTGCCGTAGTCGGGTAAAAAGAACAGGAAAATACCTCCACCGTACCAAAACCTGCAATGGACACGGAACGCACCCCAACTCCTACAGAGATGGAGCCAGCGCCCTCCTTCCAAGCAGCGACAGAATCAGAGGATGCAGAGGAAACAGCTGAAATTGAGGTGGAAAATCCGAGGACATGCAATCTGACCTCGGATGACGACTACTTTCCCGAGAGGGGGGGGGAGTGACAGCGAAAGCTGCCTCAACTCCTCCCCTCTGCGGGAGAGCTAGCGTCCTCCAAACGAACCTCCAGCACAGCCAAGCTGCAACGGCTACCCTACGCAGAGTGCTGGAGACGAACCCCCAAACAATCGTTCTGATCCAGGAGCCGTGGATCAGAAAAAACAACATATGCGGACTGAATAACTTCGGAGGAAAACTAATGGTGGATTCCTCAGTAAGTAACCCCAGAACTTGCATACTTGTACCAAAACATGTACCCAACATACTGATAAATGAATTCTGCTCAAGGAACTTAACAGCTATCAAACTCACCAGATCAGAACAGCAACTCCCTGACGTCGTCCTAGCCTCGGCGTACCTACCAGGCGACGAAGACGTCCCACCGCCCGAGCTCGCCTCCTTGGCTGAGCACTGCGAGAGGGAGAAGCTAGAGCTGATCATCGGGATGGACTCCAACGCTCATCACACCTTATGGGGTAACAAAAAAACCAACAGCCGAGGTGAGGAACTACTTAACTTTATTTTTAACAACAATCTCGGTTTAATCAACAAAGGCTCAGAGCCGACATTCATAAACTCAAGCTCACAAACAATTATAGACCTAACTGTAACAACAATACAAACCTCACAGTACATTAGTGACTGGCACGTTTCAAAAGAAATATCATGCTCGGACCACCGGTGGATAAGCACCTGCACAACATGGGCCTTACAGATACCAAAATCTGCAGGTTCTGTCGCGAGGACGAGGAAACGATTATCCACGTCCTCGGCGAGTGCATAGCGCTGCACCGCTGCAGAAGCCGGCACCTGTGAGCACACATGATCTCAGCTGACGAGATCAAGAGCTCCCCCATCAGCTCCATTCTCGGGTTTATCCTGGAACTGGAGCTACATGAGGTGCTGTAAAAGGTTACGGGGCTGCCACAATAGATCATCTACTGGTCGCAGTGGCTATGAGACGCAGGGCTCACCCCATTTCTATCAAAATAAAATAACCAGTGGATCCGTTTCACAATAAATATGAAACTACCAAAACCACAACCTAGAAGGGTACCACACAAGACTGATCAGGCTAAAATTACAAGACTGGTCATATCGGCGATAGGCACCCAAACCAAAACAATAAATGAACTAAATATAAACGACATTGACAAACATGTAAACCAACTAACATCTATACTCACAAATAGCTATGAACAATCCTGCCCCCTAACAATGCCCAAACTAGAAGGGAGACAACACTGGTGGTGCACTGAACTTAAAAGGCACCGCCAGAAAATCAGAAAACTTTTCAACACAGCAGCAAACAAACTTCAACAAGTCTATTGGGATAAATACACCACAGCCAGGAGAACATACAAAAAACTCATACGCAACAGGAAACAAAAATGCTGGAGGAACTTCTGCACCAGCATTGAAAACATCAACCAAGCAATCAGAGTCAAATCGTGCCTCGCTAAAGACACGAGCCACTCAATTGGCTGCCTCAAAAAACAAGACAACACTTACACCAAAACAGACTCAGAAACCAGTGAAGTACTGCTGATAACCCACTTTCCTGGCTGTCTAATTGAGAACTGTAAACAATGGCAACCATATACAGAAAGAAATGCTAACAAGCAAGATTGGGAAGTCTCAAAACGTATTATCAACAAAGAAAAGGTAATATGGGCCATAAACTCATTCCTCCCATTTAAATCCGCAGGCCTAGACGGAATCTTCCCGGGGCTTCTAAAATGGTGCAGTGGCATCATAGCTGATCATCTTGTGACAGTCTTCCAAGCATGCATAGCTCACCGCTACATACCACTAAAATGGAGGGAAGTAAAAATAATATTTATCCCAAAACCAGGTAGGGGTGACTATACTCAGGCTAAATCTTTCAGGCCCATCAGCCTCACCTCGTTTCTCCTGAAAACCCTGGAGAGACTCGGAGAAAGAGAGATAAGTAGCCACCTAGTAGTATATAAACCCCTACACCCCAACCAACACGCCTACAGCAAAGGGGCAGGCAAATCAACAGAATCAGCTCTGCACAGCGTAGTCGCATGCATAGGAAGTTCGCTGAAAATAAAGCAAATGACCCTAGGTGTCTTCATTGACATTGAAGGCGCCTCTGACAAGACCAACTTTTCAAGTATATGCGGAGCTCTGACCGAAGGTGGAGTTGCCCCAACTATCATAGAATGGATAAACAACATACTAAGACAACGAGGCATACAAATTACTGTAAACACCACCACAAGGGGCATGGTGAACAGAGGCTGCCCACAAGGAGGTGTCCTGTCACCACTGCTGTGGAATTTGGTCGTCAATGAGCTCATAACGGAGCTCAATAACAACAACTTCTACACGGTGGGGTACACAGACGACATAACAATCCTAATAACCGGGAATTTTGAAGGCACCAAGACAATGATAGGGTCAATCACGGGCCACTGCTCTTTAAACAAACACTTGTTCACAATAGGCGTGACAGACAGCCCTCTATGCTGAGGGAGTTTCAACGCGGAGGAATCAGTTACACGGGCTTTTCCAAAAAAATAGTACAATGGACGTTTTTGACCTGGTTTCCATTTTGAACTCCTTTTAAAAAAAATTGGTCCACTATTTTAAGCTGATTTTGGATTCAGGTGAAAATTCAATGTTTCGGATGTATTTTTATTTAATATCGCTTTAAAAACATTGAAACTGTTATTTTGTATTATTTTTTAAACCTACAAGTTGTCCAATTTTAGTATGTCCCCAAAGCTTTTTCAAAACTTTAGGATGGCATATCTTAAATGATTCCCTTGGCACGTATACAAATTTTGGTGTTTTTAGCAAATATAATATTTGGTTTATGCTGTAATATCAATAATATAATTTTAATATGCCCTAATCCTATTTTAAATAATAAAATTCGGTTGTCCTCGAAATTCGATACTATTAGTCAAGTCAGTTTTGATACCGTCATTTATAATCAAATTACCCTTGAAAGAATATATTTTTTGCGTATAGCTACTTTGCCGCATGTTGTCAAGCGTGGCGTTTTTAAAAACAACGGTCAGTGTCTGTTTCGACGTGACGCGAAGTGCAAGTGTGAACGAGAATTTTGGGCCAAAAAAAATCGTCAGGTATGTTATTATGTGGTTATCTAATTATATGTTTTAAAATTCAATGGTATTTTTTAAAGAAATCTGACGTTTTATACAAACAAATTGGTGCGTCAGGTGTATATCATAGAGAAAACAAACAATTATTGTGAATTATTACATGTAATATCCTCGAGATTTTTTCGTTCTATTTTGTTACTACAGACCCGGTAACAAGTACATTGACCATCAAAGTAACAAAATGGACGTGGTAAAGCTAATTTCACACTGTAGATTCTTTTTAATTTCCTCGTTTTACAAGCTGAGATTTTATTTCTGATTAAGCTGAAATTTTTGAATTCCCATGTGTAAATAAGATGGCAATTGGCATTGCAATATTATTATGATGACATGGAGCTGATCCCTCTTTTTGTAATGTTATGTGTTGTGATGCCAGTATAATAAAACTTTCTTTCTTTCTTTCTGATAATGAAACTGGAAGATGTCTAAGGGAACTTTTGTTATTAAACAACGTAGCCGTACCGAATTTTCATTATCAGCGCGCGTATCTCATGGACTCGTTAAATAGTGTTACATTAAGTAAATTAATTTTATTGTTTATAATTATGTATGTTAGTCTATAAGGTATTCATAATATGGGCCTGTAATTTTTTTTTATGATTATGTTGCCTGAAATAAATAAATAAATAAAAATATATATATTCTAATCGTCTCGACAAGGGCTTTGGTCCAGGATGGTATCCAGAGACTGATAATCAGTACTTACTATAGGCCTCATAAGAAGGCTCAAGGTCACGGAGGAGGTCAAGGTCAAGGCAATGGAGAGAGCGATGCTTGGTATTTCCTTATGCGATAGAATCAGAAATGAGGAGATCCGTAGGAGAACTAAGGTAACCGACATCGCTCGATTAGGGCGGAAAGGTTCTGGAATGGCAACCGCGCACCGGATGACGATTTGTGGGTGGGTAGCCGGTGGGTAGGACAGACGATCTGGTGAAGGTCGCGGGAAGCCCCTGGAAACAGGCAGCGCAGGACCGATCGTCGTGGAAAAAATTAGGGGACGCCTATGCTGAGCAGTGGGCGTCATCAGGCCGAGATGATGACGATTATGACGATGGCCCTGAAGGGTGCCCATGTAAACTCGGTAATACAACTTTACTACATTTTCATGTCCAACAAGGACTCAGGTCTAATATGAGTGATAGATGTTGAGTCACGAGACTTAAAAATTATATTATACTAAAAGAAAAAATATATTTAAAAAACTTTATGAAAAACAATCGACAATTTTTTATTTTTAAAAGCATTTTATATACCTACTCACACTTTAAAGAAGTCAAGTTTTCATTAGAAAAACTGCGTATCTTTTTATTCTTTTAAAAGCTTGTTTTTCAAAGGTTTTTTTATTTCTTTAAATCTACTTACATACATAATTATACCAATCTATTTTGTTTTCTAAATAGTTGCAAAAAAAATTACGCGCTTCCGCTTTTTTCACAATTTAACCCTTTAGGATATTTCGGCAAAAAAAGGATTTTAATTTTACTGATTCCTAAAATGCGCGTACAAAATAGCATGGGTCAGCTTATGTATTCATTAATTAATGAATCATAGTTTATATAGACCAGATATTTTTGAGAGGTTTCTTTTTCAGAATAATGCCGTTGACAGCCAAAGAAAAGATGCGTAGATATAGGGAAAAGCTTAAAAAAGAAAACCCTCAAAAACTGGAAGAACAGCGTATAAAAAATTTAGCAAGGATCAAATCTAAAACCAAAAAAATATGTGATATGACTGATGCTGACGCTGCAGTAGTAAGAAAAGAATGAAGAGATTATAAGAGAATAAGCAGGCAACGTCGTCAAGATATAAACAGACCAATATCTACAAGTGAAGATGCAAATTGTAATACTAGACAGAATGAAAGAATAAGTGGTCAGCCTCAATGTGATGAAAGCGAAAATAACGGTACTAATATAGAAATAAATATACAAAATATCGTAAATAGCAAAAATATAAAAAAGTTGCGCTCAAAACTTAAACGGACTACTAAGGAAAACAATTCTTACAAGTGTGAAATCTTAAAACATAAAACTAGTATTGAACGTTACAAAAAGAAGCTACAAAGAATACAAGCACAGACCAGTAAATTTATAGCAAAAATGGAACATAACCTGAATATTATGAAAGCTCGAAATGAAATATTAGAGACCACATTGAAAAAAACATTTTCAAGATGTACTAAACATTCCGAAAAACAAGTAATAAAAAAAATTGTTCATAATTCAAGAAATAAGTTAATGACATCTAAAGTGCTAGGATTGAAAGTGTCAGCAAGACAAAAAATAAAGAGGACCAAAAACTCGAAGATCATACCAGAAATTGCGGCATTTTTTGTAAGAGATGATGTAAGCAAAATAACTTCAGGAAAAAAGGAATGTAGAACTAAGAAAAAGGAAAAACAGCAAATTAGATACCTTGTTGACAGTATTTTTAATCTTCATAAAAAATATAAAGAAGAAGGAGGTCGCCAAGGGCTATCAACATTTTATAAAAATAAACCATTTTTTGTATTATCCCCCCATATTCATTCAAGGGCTACATGTTTATGCGAAAAACATGACAACATTAAGTTCCAATACGAAGCATTGAAGAAACATAAGATTGTTCAAGAGGAATTTAGTGACATATTAAAAGACATGGTATGTGATGTCAAAAACAAAACATGCATGTATAACGAATGTGGCCATTGTAAAAATAGAACGCCAAAATTTGAAAATGATCCAGATGTGCTTAATAAGACTGTGAATTGGCACCACTGGGAACGTCAGTCTCATGTGTATAAAAAGGGCGAAACTACGGTTCAAACAAAAAGGACTGTACGAGCATTAAAATCTGACAATGTACAAAAATTGATGCATGAGTTTAGCAGTGGTATGATTATATTTAAAAAACATTTCTATAATAATTTTCATCAGCAGCAGGAATATCGAAAAGCAGTCACCAATATTAAGAACACAGAAGCGGTGATAGTTTGTGACTTTTCTGAAAACTTTGAGTGCAAACTATCTGAAGAAATACAAGCCATGCATTTTGGAGCATCTAAAGCTCAAATAAGTCTCCACACGGGGATGTTTTATTTGAAAAATGACGCACAGTCTTTTTGTACTATATCAGACAACCTGTCACATCAACCTCCAGCCATATGGGCTCACTTAAAGCCAATTTTAGCAACAGTAAAAGAAAGATGTCCAGATTTAAATGTCATCCATTTCTTCTCAGATGGTCCCAGTTCACAATACCGGCAGAAGCATAACTTTTTTTTACAATCTCAATTTACAGAAATAAATCTATCTTACTCGACATGGTCATACTTCGAAGCCGGGCACGGAAAAAGTGTTGCAGATGGTATTGGCGGATGCGTTAAGCGAATGTTAGATTCTAAAGTGAGTCACGGGACGGACATAACTAAAGCTGGTGATGCATACGAGGCTTTAAACAATAATACAGTTATACAGGTTCATGTCATTGAAGGAGAAACAATCGATGATATTTCAAAGACAGTCCCTAAAAATATTGCTGTTTTACCAGGAACCATGAAATTACACCAAATTATTGCCCAAGATGGAATTAAAATCAAATTCAGAGATGTCAGTTGTTTTTGTGAGCCATTACGAGGAAACTGTTCATGTTTTAGTACAAAAGAACACACTCTACTGATAGAAGCAAACAATACCAAAAAAACACATTTAGAGCCTTTGGTAGGTGTACTGGAACCTTTTATAGACTCGCAACAAATCAACGAAAGTGCTTTGTATGACACAATTGATATGGAAGACATCAAGGAATTGGCTGACAGTTCGTCTTGTGATTTGGACATCAACCAGTTGCCAATTATTATTTTACCTAATAATATACAGACGAGTGTAACCGACGTCCTACGACCCTCTAAACCAGTAAGGAAAGACGAAGAACAACCTAGCCGACCAGAAACAGGAAATGAACCAGCGACGAAACTAATTAGAGACAAAGAAGAAGCTAATAATCGAACAATCGAGAACGTACAAAGATCTACCAAACCAACAAGAGACAAAGAACAGTTTAACAAATCAATAACCGAAAAACATATTTTAAAAGAAGTAACCCAAAAAAGACAGCCTAGCAAACGAATAACCAACAAAGGCCAACCACTAAAAGACAATAATAGTTTTTTGACATGCAATAAATGTGGTTGTTCGATACTTGGTCAAAAGGCTAAATGTATGGCTTGCAAATTATTTTATTGTGATGATTGCGTCGACGGACCTATATATTTTGACTTTTTATGTAACAGATGCCTTCAAAGCAGTGACGAAGGTAGTTCCGTAACTGTTTATTGTAGTACTTACCTAGTGTTATTTTCAATTATGAACTAACATATTGATGTTTAAACCTTTAAGAAACTTAAAGTATTTTAATCATTCTTTTTCAGATTGATGTTAATCTACGCACTATAACCAATCACTTCTGTCTGATTCAAGCCAACCGATACAATTATTAGGTGTGTAACTATCTTTATCTTTTTTTACATCATTATTCTTTAAGAAACATCGAAATGTTGTCAAGTCCGAATACCTAGTACTTAATAATAAATTTGTGTTATTATTTACAGAATAGACTTCGTTTTGAAACCCCGAAAAAGGTCATCATCGTCGATATTGACAAAATTTTATCAAAAAATGATTTATGGGAATATTACACCTACAATTTAAAGTGGCCGTGGACAGAAACGCACTTCATACTCTCCGACAAGTGTCGTGAATGTAATCAAATTGTAACAATGAGCATCGCTTACGGCTTTCGAATCTCTCACTTCTACTCTCATATGACCAAAAATGATATTAAGTTGCTGTTTAATAATTATCTTTTTTGGTGTGACTATTGTAATGCCTGCATTTATGATCACTACCCAAAAGATGAATGTACGGTTTGTTCTTAGAGGTTAATTTTTAAAATGAATATACCGGAAGATTTTTTTTCCGTAAGGAAAATGATACATTGTATCTAGGCAGGTTTTATATTTTATTAACCAGGTATATAAAAACATCACAGACCCTGCAGTTCCCGAAATCTTCGGTGGCATTAAAAAAATATTTAAGAAATAATAATTTTTTGCATGTTCTTTATGCACATAACAAAGACATAGTTACATTGTAATAAGATTTCAGGGTCTGTGGATTTTATAATAAAAAAAAAAAAGACCTACCTAGATGTTATACTAGTATGCCATATCATTTTCCTTACGGAAAAAACAATCTTCCAGTATTAGTTGTTACTTTAATTATTTTATACAACGTCTGGAGACTGAATTTATTATCTAGTTGATTATTTTTTAATGAAACCAAAGTTTGAGTCAAAACCTCAAAAAACTGAACCTAAATCGCCTATAGTTTTTTTTTATTTTCTTACATACGTCCCAAAGAAAATGGACAATGGTTTGGATTGTGATTTTGTTTTATTTCTAAGAATATTATAATTAAACTGTAGTCTTAAATTTTATAACTTTAGAAAACTGTTAATTGTTTCGTACTTGCAACAAGTAAGTGCACTTATTAAGTATGCCATATCATTTTCCTTACGGAAAAAACAATCTTCCAGTATTAGTTGTTACTTTAATTATTTTATACAACGTCTGGAGACTGAATTTATTATCTAGTTGATTATTTCTTATTGAAACCAAAGTTTGAGTCAAAACCTCAAAAAACTAAACCTAAATCGCCTTTAGATTTTTTTTATTTTCTTACAAACGTCCCAATGAAAATGGACAATGCTTTTGATTGTGATTTTGTTTTATTTCTAAGAATATTATAATTAAACTGTAATCTTAAATTATTATTAGTTATAACTAAGATACAGTTTAATTATAATATTCTTTATAACTTTAGAAAACTGTTAATTTTTTCGTACTTGCAAAGGAGATTTAATTTTGTTGATTTTTATTTTTATAGTCGTTTTTTTCGAAATAACTTGAAATTTAAAAATAATGTTAATGCATAGGCAGATATATTACTTGTAAACATATTTTTTTTGTGCAATTTGGAATAAGGGAATTTATTTTTTAATAGTTTACTCTATACTATACTATTAAAAAAACTACATACTCTCTTCGTGTCATATTTTAATGCTATGATTTAAATGTGACATAGTTAGTTAATACATCATATAAATTGCATTTAATTAATACTATAGTTATAATAATAAAAATATCACAGAAATTTAAAAATATTGTGTTTATTTTCACCCAAGTGCACGGAGCCTAACAATTTTGTCCCATAAAAAATTTTTAAAGTTTATCTAAATAAAATACAAATTCATGGTATTTTAGTATAAATAATGCTTGATTAATAATAATAAATATATTTAGCATTATTTTATCCTTGAGTAGAAGGTTTAGAGTTATTTTTTTATAATTAAAACTAAAAAAGAGTACTCTTAATGGGAGCCATAGTAACAAAGTGGAATGAAACATGTAATTTCTTAATTACTGTAATGTTTTAATTCCTTAGTTATTTAACCAAATTAAAAGACATTTAAATTCAAATATTTAAAAAAAATAGCAGTGTCCTAATTCATTATACTTGATTTTATATTGATTTTCAAAGGTGGTATCAAAATGGACATGATTTTGTTACAGGCAGTCACATTTCCACGTTTTTCTTGAGATTTACATTAATTATGTTGGGACCAATGAGATTTTATTAATTTAAAGAGTCTTTTCTATTGATTCAAGTTTATAATTGTCTCCTACAACAACATTTAAATTTTCGAGCAAAATTTTAGATGTTGTACTATTTTTTTGGAATTGCTCACACACGTAATCCTGGAATGCGATGCTGTGACCACCCAACGCGAACAAATCCTTGGACCAGTGAGGTCGCTCCGCGAAGCCTGTGAAGCTCCCAGGAAACTTCTGCGCTTCTGGGCAGAGCTGGGCTGGCTTTATTAGTCAGTCGACCCATCACGTGCAATGGACCGAAAGAGAGTCTAAGTGCGGAAAAGGGAGTCCACATTACATTACAACTTCTTCAAAATTTATTTTATATTACTTTCAAATTGTGCTAGCTCTAATAAGATGTTAATTATTATACGATTTGTTGTATGGTGTTACTGACAGAAATGTGACGTAATGGATGTTTCACAGATAATTTCTTGGCAATTGTTGGAAAATCTTTAAGTTTTTTGTTGATTTATTGAATTTGATTTTTTTATTAGTTTAATAAACAAATGTGGTACTAAACAAATAGTTTTATTTGCAAAAAACACAAAGTCAAAATGTCACTTAATGGAATGAAAAATGGTTTACTTTTGTGATTACGACAGGATTCTCATATATCTTTATAAATTTTAGTAATTTGCTTAGTTTATTTATTTTTTTATAGTTTTATCGACCATACAATACAAAATCAGATAATTTGAAACTTATACTTCCACATAAGTAACGGCCCATTTGTTTTGAAAAACGCCCATATAACTCTTAATTTATATGAATGAAAACCTTCAAATTGTTTCTGTATGTAATAAAATAGTTGTAATTCAAAAGTTTGCTTACGTTTGTCTCAAAACACATGTTGAGTTACATGGAACCTTTTTATTCTAAGGGCTCGATATGGAATAAGTATAACCAACCAACTTTATCTATTTCCATTGGAAAATCCGATGACCGTTTACTCGAGGACATTATAGGCTAAGATTCGCTATTAGATGGTTGGCGAGCTCTTTTGTAAGCTTATAATTAGCCTTGAAAAGTGTATGGGTAAAGCGAAAAAGCATTGCCTTTCCTCAACGACACTAGCTTCTTCTTCGCTTCCTGAATCGTCCTCACCACAGATCACTATATGTCTAGCAAGCTAGTCCTCACTCATATAGGTATCTATCATATTTATCATCAAAAAATAATTTCTTTTTATTTTTATACCACAAAACAGGTCTCCAGGCAGTTCACTGACATTGATTGACAGGGGGTGTCGTAAAACATTATTTCTTTCTTTATATTGATGGCTGCTACTATGTCTTGCGACACATGTATAATTTTGCCAATGTCGAGTGATTAAAAAGACGTTTTTTGGAAGATTGACCGGTTTAATGAGTTTGACATCACCTAAAACAAAACTAACAAACACGATGACATTGGAATAGACAAAGCTTGATTTTAAGGATTATAGGTGGTATACCTTTTTTTCAAAACATATGTTATACAACCAAACAGCTTTTAGAATCTGTGAAAATGTAGCTTTGTCTCTTGTACAAGGCACAGGTTCGCCCGTGTGTGGAATATTGCTCCCATCTCTGGGATGGTTCTGCTAAGTACTTGCTGGAGGCTCTCGATAGGTTGCAGCGACGTGCTATCCGTATTGTTGGAGATTATGAAGTGACTAAGTCCCTAGAACCTCTTCAGCTACATAAAGACATTGCCAGTCTAAGTGTTCTCTACCGCCTCGATAATGGGGAATGCTCTGATGAATTATTTCAACTTATCCCATCCTCCCCTTTCCACTTCCGAACAACACGTGCTGGACAGCGTTGCCATCCGCATACCATCCAGACAATGGCGGCGCGCACCAAGAGGTTTGGCTCCTCGTTCCTGCCCCGAGCCATCAAGGCATGGAATGCCCTCCCAGCTCATGTGTTTCCTCCTTTATACAATCCGGGGTCTATTAGGCGGGGCGTAAAACGGCATCTCAGCAGGCCATTAGGGTGAGGATAGCAGACACAATGGGTACTTTGTTAGTTCTTTTGTGCCTGTCAGCCTCATATTTGGATTTCACGGCCGCTTACCATCAGGCGGAGTGAGGTCATCCTGATTGGCCTTTCTATAAAAAAAAACTGATTTATTTAATTTGTGGGAGTGGACATACAATAGGGCCTCTAGTACTGCCAGGGATTCTCCTGTGAACACGGAGGATTCTTTGGGGTATTTAAAATTTAATATGTTCTGGAACTTAGGAATCCATACAGCGCTTCCTACGGTTTCTTCAACAGATGACTTTGAGGCATAAGTGTATATTGGGAGCCACTGGTGCCAATCTTTTTTGAGGTATGTGTTGAAGTTATATTCGGCAATGGGGTAATTTTTCTGTATTCCAAAGTCCAGGATAATTCGGGGTTCAAATATTAGAGCATCGTATGGAATTTGGAAAAGGGGGCTTATAGGAAATTGTACCACTGGGTATGTGAGGGTAGAAAGTTTTCTGAAGCTAATAATTGTTAAGGGACAGTTTTTATGGGCCCAATATTTGCAAGAAGGTTGGGAAATCAACTCGGATAAGTTTTGAAGACGGGCGATGAGAGAATGGCCACTACATTGGTTAGTTTTAAATATGAACCTATCCGAGAGGTATTGACGGCGGAGGTCTAGTGGGGGATCGACAGCTTCTACCTGCAAGGCAATTTTTCAGGCAGAGAAGACTTCATTGCTCCTAACACAGCTCTTAAGGCCTTCATTTGGAGTTTCTCTAACCTGTTCAATGCTTCTTTGTTACAGGGTTCCAGGAGGAAAGAAGCATAGTCCAAAGGCTACGGACCACGGCATTGTAGATAAGTTTTTGGCTATAAGGGTGAGACCCCCACCAGAGACCTGAGAGAGATCTGAGCATATTAATTCCTTTTTCGCATTTTTGGGCCACTTGATTGAAATGGGGGACACCTGTCAATCTCGAGTCAAGGATGACACCGAGGAATTTAGTTTGGTCAGCGAGCGGCACAGATTGACCATTACAATTAATATCAATTAAAGGGGTGGATCTTTTTCTTGAGAATACCACGGTCTTACTTTTGGGGATTGAAAGGGACAAACTGTGTTCATGAAGCCATTCGTTTAAATAGTAAAGGGCGCTGTTTAAGCGGCGACTAATATTATCGATTGATCTATCGGCAACATATAGACAAAGGTCATGTGCATACTGTAGAACATTACTGGAACACGAAACGCATTGCAGGTCGTATGTATAAATGTTGCACAGAATAGGACTCAGAGCGGAACGGCGAGTTGCTGAACCGTCATTCAATACAACTAGGTTAAGATCTTTAAAAAGATCCAACAGTTGGGACGAAAATGTGTCTCAGAAGTGAGAGCCCCATGCTGTGTGGTGGACATTGAAATCCCCTAGAATGAAGATGGGGGAAGGAATAGACAAAAAGATGTTGAGGAGGTCGGGGATAAGGGACGGAGAGGGGTGGGGAATATAAATAGAAATAAAGGATAGATTAATAATTATTCTCGCAGCCACCACATTGAGTGAAGGGCTGTGAGGGGGGATTGGGATTTGGAAATACGAAAATGATATTTTTATTAAAAGACAACAAACAGCCTCCGTAGCCGTCGTCCCTATCATCCCTGAGACATGCATAGCCAGAGACCCTAAAAAGGGAATCAGGTACCAGCCATGTCTCAGAGATGGCAGCAACTGCCACAGAGAACTTGTTGAATAGATATATTAAGTCGGTTTTTTTGCGCCGAATACTCTTACTGTTCCATTGAAGGAACTGGCAAGAGTCCGCCATCGGACCCACCGAGTTTGTTTGTGTTGCCTTACCTAATCTCTACAGGCATATTTTTAAATAGATTTGTAAGTTGAGAGGCGACGTTGGACGGTAGCGCATCGTTAAATTTGGATAGAATGATACGAGTAGTAAGCAACGCCACCGTTGTTTCTATCAGTCTTTCCTCAGGAATAGGGGATGGTGCTTGGAGGGCACAGCCGCTAGGCATGGTGGAGGAGGGGTTGGATATAATGGCTTGATGAGCCTGTTTATCATATCCATAGAGGATGGAGGCATCCTAGGACGAGGTCTGGTGGTGACGGTCTTCTTGTAGGATTGGGTCATGGAGGGGATAATATGTGAATAGATAGGAAAGGACACTTGTGAAAGTGAAGGAGAGGCGTCCTTCGCCACCTCATTATATGGGCGCCTAACCGTGGGGACTCGCGCAGAGGCTTCCAAGTATGAAATCGACTCTTGGGACATAATAATTTTAATGCCTCTTTGTCTGGCTTGTTCTGGGCAATTTTTGCTAACTGCAAAGTGCCTACCGGAGCAAAAGAGACAGGTGGAGGCGACTTCCAGGACTTCGCATGAATCTCCAGCATGACTTTGTGCACAGCGGTAGCACCTTGGTTTGGAGCGGCATTGATTTTTTACATGTCCATAGCGACAACAATGGAAACATTGTATAGTGGGCAACTGGTATGTTTCCACTCGGAGTGACGCATGGAAAGAGTAGACTTTTTCCGGTAGTCTTTGACCCGAGAATGTTAGTACTACTGCCTGGGTGGGGAACCATGGAGTATTGCCATTGGTGGTAGTCTTTCTACTCAGTCTACGAGCCTTCAGTAAAATGCCACAATTTCCGGTAAATCCAGGGATTCCGCAAGGTGATCCGTAGACCAATCTACTGGTATATCACGGATAAGCCCCGTCCGGGTTACATTGTAAGTCGGGATGAAAGCCTTGTATTTGTTATCCGACAGACATTGAGGTTTTGCAAAATCTGCATCCTTGGCATACTTAAATTCAACAGAGATCCTGTTCCGTCCAACACTTTTAAAACCTTCCTTGGCAATGCCTTTGACCTTTTGACTATGTAGGAATTGGGCGAATTTGAGGGTTTTCATAGTGGTACCCGCGGCAGAGTCGGATTCAACACGGGAAACATGGACAATGAAAGGACCGGAGTCCTGTTCACTATATGTGTATGACTCACTGACTCTTGAATGAGTGTAAATTGTCTGTTGAGACACGGATGTTTCAACGTCGTTATTGTTACGAGTCAGTTTTTCGGTATTGTTTACGTTCCTATCCATATTATCCGAGGGACGCTTCTGCTTCCTACTAGAGGAAGTAGAAGAAGATGTCTCAGACGGGATCCCGAAATGCAGTCCATTCTCATTAGAGGACATTAATGGGGATAGACTATCAGCCGGTGGGTCCGGAGGTTTGGGTGGAATATTCATCTTTCTCGATGTATGACACTCAGTAGATTAGATTCTAGGTTAAGTATATAGTAAATAAAAAGATTTATAACACAAAGTTAGTTTTAAATACTTACGTGAAACCCTTTACCAACATACACAACACAAACTCGATTAAAGATAAGATTTACTACACTTTCTTTTAAAAATCTTATTTACGAGCTGCACAAGTGTGTCAGTAAACAGTAAAAAAAACCAGCTCTAGTTTATCTATTTATTTCTCGTTATTTTTATGCGAAAATGTCAAAATACCATTAGTTAGTTCCGATTCCTGCCACGTGCCCAATGATTGTGATTATATCGTATGATGACAAAATATCACGTCCTGAGAATTGGGCTCCAGTTGCAGGAGCCCAATTCTCGGGTTTGTGACATTTATTTTCATACGACATATATCACTAAAACATAGTTTTTTTGTATGGTTTTCAAGTGATATCCGCCATGTTCTAAAAATATCACAAGCACGAGAATTGGGCTCCAGATACAAAAAGACTAGAAGCGTAACTTTTTTTATTCAAGAGACGAGAAGCCACTACCCACACCCCAATTATTTTATGAGAACGAGTCTGTCTCTGCACAAACTGGAGCCCAATTCTCGTGCTTGTGACATTTATTTTCGTACTATATATATCACTAAAACGTAGTTTTTTTGTATGGTTTTCAGGTGATATCCGCCATGTTTTCCAAAATATCACGAACACGAGAATTGGGTTCGTAGGGAGGTAGTATAGGGATACTTGTCTCTGGGACAATGTTTAACACCTAACCTATCACATTGTTTTCGTGTCGATCAAGTTTTAACGAGATTCTTCCTTCCATGCTTATCATATCATCTCGCATTCAAATCTGTGTTCCAAGTGTTTGTTAATATGAGCCGTTATTGCTCTGTTCCCCAGTGCGAAAGTAGATCAGGGAGAGGAATTCGGTTACACAAATTTCCAAAGTCGGATGAATTATGCAGAAAGTGGTTGGCTTGTATAAACAATGTTAAGTTAAAGGGTCTCTGCAATGAGGATCTGCAAAATAAATTTGTGTGTCAATTCCACTTCGAAAAGAGGTGTTTCAACTCCAGATCAACTTTATCACACCTCAAAACCAATGCATATCCTACCTTGATCACTCAAGAGGAAGTGGATACACAGATCCCTACTTGTGCATTTAAAGTGAAGAAAAGTGGTAAGTTTTATCATAATTTTAAGTAACATTGCCTCTCCCTGTTTCTCGTACAGACCTGGTGTGTGATGCCTGGGCCCATGTGAGCATTAACATCCTGAATTGAATTGTTCCCCTGAGATTCATCTTCTGCATTTGGTTGTTAATACTAGAAATCATTTAAAACTCCATCTGGCCAGCTGGAACGCCTTGGTGAGTGTGGTGGGATGCAGTAGTGTAGCGCAGGGGGTTTGGAGGTAGAAAGGAGGGCAGCAAAATATTCTTCCAACCTTGGCAGCCGAAAACCACACACCAGTGATGGGGCACTATCACACATATTCGGAATTTCTATGAAAATCTGAGAGCCACAGAATCTCAGTCAGTTAATATCCTGAAACTTAATCACTGGTCTTTGTTCGATTTGATCCATTTTCAACAAAGCCCAATTTATTCTTGTTAAAAATTAATTCTTCTAGGTCAATTTTTTAATAATGAGGTCCCGGGCGCAATAGATCTCGAGTTCGACCCACGAGTCTGCCCAAAAATATGTACCTAAGTTTTTGGGTAAGAATCTTAGTGTCAGCCCTGAGTCTGGAAGTCAGCGGTAATGCCTCGGAAAACACTTCAAGCCTTTGGTCATGCACCCACTCCGGTCATGTCATGCTGGTGTCCCATCTGAATATGAGTGTAAGGGAATAGAGAGTGCACTTATGTTTGCGAACCTACTTGAACACTATAATATATCCTGCATACGTGTCTGATTGTCTAAATTGGCCGCCATACCCGTAATCAGTTGAAGGATATTTAAATTTAAATTGAAAAATTATAAGTGGGTTAGGCTAACTACATCAACCCACCATTGTACATATTACCATTTATGTAAAATTAAAATGATCATTTCATTACACTAAAGGTTTAGGTTTTATCTGCATAATCTTAAATGTATTTTTTTAAAGTGCTCCTAATGTTCTGACAACTTTTGAAATAAATAAATAAATGTCCTTAGTAAAAAAATAAATATGTTTTGTCTTGTATGAGCTTTTTTCTTTTTCAGATAAATATCGGGTTGATCATGATTACACACTACACAAACAACATTTCGACCACACATATTATGCAGGTTTGTTTTTATATTTAAGAATCTGAATCACCACATAATAAGTGCAGATGATGACTTACAATAGTATTGCTACAACCACCAGGGTTGTAACAAGGAAATATGAATGTATCCCTGAGGAATGAAGTCATATTCCGGTGCGCCACTGCACTGATAAGTTCTTTTGTCTTTTAGTCCTCTACCATGTCCAGTGATCGGATATAGGTGTTCAAATTTGAAATCTTAACATGGATTAAATGGATTATAAATAGATGTAAATGTCTATAAGAGTTTCATAGGTACCTATATACTAAATGTAAAGTTCAACTTATTTAAACACTCATTCTATTTTTCAATTTCTGAAAAAAAAAAATGTATTTTACACATGAACATTTCCGAAATTTCGCAATTCCGCGAGCGTAACCATAATAATGTAGGTAATGTTTGAGGTTGTTGACCATAATTGCACTACGAGTACCTATTCCGATCACTGACCATGCCATATGGCTAAGAGAATAATCACTATATTCCTCCCTCTTCTTAACATGTAATTCTCGGTTCACCTGCGTGAATCAGCACTGTACTGTTTCGTTACGTTAGTGACGGTACTGGAGGCCCAATCCCGGGCAAAGGGGAGAGCCCCCTTTGCCCTTTGAATGTGGGAGAGCCACGCTTAGGCATGAATGGGCTGGCTCGATCGGAGTGATACCACTGCCTCACAGAAGACCGGCGTGAGGCAGCGCCTGCGCTGTGTTTCGCCGTGTGAGTGAGGTTATCGGAGGCCCAATGGGGAGGAAGGGGAAAAGGTTGGCAGCGTACTTGTGACTCCACTGGTGTTGCCGGTGTCCATGGGCGGCGGAATTGCTTATCATCGGGTGATCCGTCTGCTCGTCTGCCACCACTCATGTAAAAAAAAAAAGGGGGTGTTGAGGATCAACGGCTGGACCAGCCTCTTTTATATTGTTTATGTTTTTATACTTTTTACTGGTTTTAGGTTATTTTTTTGTTATTTTATTGTCTTCAGTTAGTGTGTGATGAACCTGTGAATGTACCAGAAAACCATTGTTTTGCTGATATTTGTAGTTTCATTAGCATCCCATCGCCAGATTATATACAGTGCAATCGCCAGAGGGGGGTTTAGAGGTTGGCAACTTGTGACTCCAGTGGCACTGGTCTGCTCGTCTGCCACCTATCACATAAAAAAAAACTACTTTTTTGTATGTATTTACATAAGTATTATATGTATACATATATTTGTAATTCCGCTGTTGATTCTGGTATCCGCAACACAGGTGCTTGAGCTACCATTCTTGGAGTCAGATCAATGTACGTGAAGTTGTGAAAGATTTAAAGCACATCTCTGGTGGGCAGACACTCTAAAGGAGACTATGAGTATCATGTGCCATTAGCCCATTTTCATTGATTCGTCCACTTCATTTCACTCTGTTTTGTATTCATGTTTTTAATTTTTTTATAATTGTATTACGTTACCTATTTTTACAGTTTCTGAAAAACTCAAAGTATCGGAATACCAGTGTGAAGTACCAGATACTTCATTTGACGAAACAAATGCGCAAAGTCGTGAGGAACAAAAGATGGTGATAAATGGTGGTGAGTACACATTCAGACAACGCCCTGTTGGTCTAGTGGTTTAACTACCGGGCCGTGACCTCTGGGTTCGATTCCCGGGTCGAGCGAAAAGTATGTTTCGAATTTTTCGGACATAGCTCGGATTTGTGATCACCAATCCGCATTTGGCAAGCGTGGTGATTAAGTCTAATCCCATCATAGTAGCGATAACTTGATTTCTATGATGGAGGCCTTTGCCCTGCAGTGGGACAGTTTATAGGCAGATTAAAAAGATCAGATCTATACGTCATGAAAAAATATGCAAAATGAATGGAAGGTATTTCAGTACCTATTTTTAGTCTCCGTTTAATACCTACCCTCCTACTACCTACTCACCTATAATCTCAGAATTGGTTAATTGCAAATCAAGTTCGTATAGAAAAATACAATTTCTAAATGTTTTGTTTTAAAATTAAATTAACGTAGCGAAGCGAGGGCGGGTTACTGGTAGTATATATTTTCATAATTAATATTTTTTTACAGATTCTGGAAACCTTCAAGTACCTGATACTTTATCTGACAACACAAACGCGCAAAGTTGTGAAAGACAAAAGAACGTGAAAAAACGTGAGTTGAATCTTCAGTAATACGTACAGTCACGAGCTTTAATTTGGGACCCATTTCCGATAAATGTCGTTAGAACATTGATAATGCAATAAGGTCGAAACTTTAGTGCAATAATGTTGAAAGTCAAATTAAGACATAAAATGTCTTATTTAATCGACTTTTGAAACGATATAAATATTATGACCTTGACACGATTGTCGATAGTTTTCTACAATTTTCTCATTTTTAGACTCCAAATGAAATAGATAAATTCTACATATTCTAATAGTCAACGCCATTTTGTTTTGTAATTTACAAAACAAAATGGCGCGAAATCAACCAATCATGTGTGACCACAAATGTTTTACTATAAATACGGCTGCGCGCACATTGTAGGTGTTTTTCTAACTTTTTTGGCAGTATTAGTTATGATATCGTTGTCGTAATATTGTCATTGAAGAAATTTAGCTATTGCATGAAGTGGCAGCTGTTGCATAAAGTGCAAAAAAAATATCATTACATACGCAACACCTAAACATTTTAAGGTGACGGGTAGGGCACACTAGCGACGCCAATCGAGTTTAATTGTTAGCTACTAAACCGGATCTTAAACAATTTCGGGGTTACAACCCCTCTGCCGCCAAAAGTGACGCTATGAGCGGTCACTTTTGGCGGCAATCCAAAATTCGAGTGTATATGCAGACCAAACAGTTAAATATAAGTATTAAATAAATAGTATAGGTGTTTGCCGAGAGATTGTAACCCCGAAATTGTTTAAAATAGATCCGGTTTGGTAGCTAAAAATTAAAATCGATTGGCGTCGCTAGTGTGCCCTACCCGTCACCTTAATTCTCATTTAAGCTATCAATATTATAAAGCCTGTCAAAATTTACTTATGATTTCTTAATTTGAAGAAAGGTATGACATAAGTAAAGATAAAGATTATTTTATTCATATTTTTAAACTTCTCATAAATTTATTTCATTTATTTATTAATTTTGATAGATTCTAAAGAACTAGAAGTAGCAGAATACTCTGATGTACCAACTTTGCCAACACAAGACAAACTTAATTTGATAAGCAAAAAGCGCAAAGTTAACCAAACAAATGTCAAAAGTTATGAAGGACGGTATTCTGAGAAAAAAGGTGAGTTTAGTCTTCAGTAGGTACATTACAATTTTTAAAATAAAAAGCATTTTTTTATCATAGAAATAGCACCCTAACCAGACTGAGCCTTTTGTCATGGAAAGCCATACTTGACAATCCGCGCGAAGCCATTAGTACTGGGGTGACGTGCCGGGTGACATTTTTTCTTTCCGAAAATGGAACATTCCGTTTTTATAGCCCGCGATTTCTAGTTCCATGTATTTATACTCTGTTTTTAAGTATACTAAAATAAACATATCATTTACCTCTGTCAGTTTAGTCCACATTCGAAATGGCATGTATCAAATTGTTCACCAAATTAACCTAACCTATACCACCAAAAAGAAATACCTATGTTTTCTAATAAATATTATTTTCACTTTGCAGAGTTGGTAAATGATTTTGAACCACAGATAGAATATGATTATGAACTGGATCTAGAAAATGATGATGAACCGGATTTAGAAATTGATAATGAAATAGTCATAGAAACAAATTATGATTATGGTAGGGTGATTTTCAAAGCTAGTAATGAAAATAATGACATAGTTTTAGATGAAATTGACGCTCTATTTCTGAGCTATGCTAAAACATATAAAAAGTTGTCAAGTAAACTACAAACCATGTTGAAACTGGATATGGCAAAATTATTTTCTCGCTATGAAATGAAAGAAGAAATTGCTTTAGAAGAAAGTGTGCAAAAGTCAAAGAAAATGCGGGATTTAGAAAAATGTACGCAAAAGCCGAAGAAAAAGCCTGAAATCATTATGATGGGACCAGAAGACGTAACGAAGAAAAAGATAACTTCTGTATCTAAATTTAATCCTGCAGCTGCCAAGAGTTCGTATTCTAAAGTTAAAAATCCCTTGTCAAAAATTGATTCACTAACTAAGCAACAAAGAGTGGTAGATAAAATTTCTACACATAAAAGAAATGAATCTGAACTTAAAAAAGATACATTACCTGTTCAAACGCACATACTACCTGATAATACTGAAGATGATGTTATTGCTGATGTTGTTGCTTCGAACTCTGATGATATTGCTTCAGCGACTGGTACCAAGCCCCGTTTAGAATATCCGGCGGTCTCTTTGAATAATTTTAACAATTACAGAACAAAAACATTTTCTGGAGATGTCACAAGTTGATTGATGTATATAAATACTTGTGTGGACAAGTTTTCATTTGCGTCACCCTTGGGTTTCGCATCTGTCCGGGATGGTTGGAAGCACTCCAACGAGCTCAATACTCGGGCATAAGACTACAATGGGGCTGCCAAGTACACATCACATCGAACCTAAACGATTGGACTCAACAACTCCAGAAGAAACACACATTGTATAACGCCCGTTGTCAAGACTTCCTGAGGGGATATTCTGGAGCACTCAACATTTAAATTCGAGTTAAAGATTTGTTTAGACAAATGTATGAAATCTCTAAATTCGAATTCTTAAAATGTCGAATGCGCAAGAATCGCACCTCTGTTCTACAGCCGTAGTCCATATAATACTACTCTTTGGTCCTAGGTGAAACTAATATTGCCACGGTGTGGACTGGCAAGCGCTTAGTAACAAAATATTATATTCTAATTTTAAACCAAATTTTTTGCTTTTTATTTATTGAAAATATATTTTTTTTATTTATCACACAATCATTTATCAGAGATTGTGTGAAAATTAACGAAAGTGGAATGAAAAATGTTCAATTTTCATTCCACTTTCGTTAATTTTCACACAATCTCTGATTAATTTAATAATTACTCTTAAAAAAGTTTATTCCCGATTTCCCCCACTATTTGTACACCACTGCTGAACATCAGGAAGAAAGTGGGGGACAACGTTACTAAAGACATGCATTTGGGCCCCACCGGTGGACACTCTCAGTGGTAGACTTCTCAACCAAAAAAGTTTCGTTGTCCCCGTTATATTTTTTTGTTCTTTTGATTACTTATAGATAATATTTAAAAATATATTATTAAGTAATTGAAATCAAATAAGATCGTCCATTTTAACGTATTATTAAGGTTGTCTTAAAATATATATATTTTTGAATATAATAAGCATGAAAACAAAACATTTTTTTGGTTGTGAAGTCGACGAACACCGTCTCATTTCTCCCCAGTGTCCACAGTGGAGCCCAAACTTATTTTAGTAGCGCTGTCCCCCACTGGTGGCTATTGCAACTTTTTTCCCGATGTCCAACTGTGGTGGACAAATAGCATGGGACATCGGCAATCTATTACCATAAAGTGATCCGTTAGCTCGTCTGCCACCTATCACATAAAAGAAAACAATAAGTATCTTCTGTAATATGTGGGTAGGTAGTCAGTTTCAAAAATACCTTTGGGCTCAAACCTAACAAAAATATCTGAGCATTGGACAAAAGACTACAGTATGTTAGTATACGCAAAGGTGCATTTTCATTTGTTATTCGAGAACAATGCCTAGTGCGGGACTTTGTAGTGATTTTTTGTACACCTAAATAAATAACGAGTTAGATTTTTTTTTAATAAAATTAAATAAAATCTTTCTTTTTTTTTCAACCTTTACAATTTTAGTATGTACCAGGACAGCATAGCTTTGTAGAAGGTGTAGATTATTGAACCTGAAAACAAGAAAAAAATCTTAGATTAGCATTTCGGCAAAGCGCGAAGCGGTGTGACCACGAGTAATAGAAATTACTCGTAGTCACACTAGTGTGACAAGCTTGGTGTGGACACGAGTCCGGCAGGGTATTTATGCTATAAATTTGAACACGAAGATATTTTTGAAACTGACTATACCTACTATCAGTACGGTATGTACCTATGATATTAATCAAAAACTGAAGAGCGATGATATGTGCGTATTTCCACTATTAGCTCGGCAGTGAGGGAAAACACCGTGAGCAAACCTTCACATTTCGGATAGTTTCTTATAACGTGTAACCATGATACAATTGGTCTGGAGCCCAATTCTGGGGATTATCGATACGAAAAAACATGGCGGATGTCACCTGAAAACCATACATTTATTCTATATAAGTTATTATGTGATAAATGTTTTTACAGTATTGATGAATTTATGAATTACAAATTTAATTAATTGTTATGTATTTTTATGCTCAAAGTCTAATTTAATTTATTTTATATGTTTAATAATAATACATTAATAGCCTCTCTAAAATTTAATATTGTGTGCCAAATGTTTTGGTTAAATGTGCGTAATTGTACTGTGTTCCATCTTTTGTAACCACATTTATAGCAATAAAGTTATTCTATTCTATTCTACAAAAAAAACATGTTTTAGTGATATATGCCGTACGATAATAAATCTCACGAGCTCGAGAATTGGGCTCCAGGAGCCCTATGTTTTTTCGCCATGTTTATTCATATCGAAAATCCCGAGAATTGGGCTCCATATCATCAGATGACAGTCGCTATAAATAGGATACTCTATGCCGTCGCTTCATTATAATACATACCAGACTCCAAATCTTGAATTATGGTCTAAAGCCTCAGCGTACCTTGGGCTCGAGATCGACAGCTTGGTTATGATAAGAGATCATCATCATCAGCCTGGTAGTAGGTACCCACTGCTGAGTATAGGCATAGTAGATATTAGCGTATACTTATATCTACTGTGGTATAGGCATGGACTAAGAGATAATTAGTGTATGTTATAGGCCTCCTTTACGTATCCGGTTCAGAGGGCCTAATTTAAGGTGACGGGTAGGGCACACTAGCGACGCCAATCGATTTGAATTTTTAGCTACCAAACCGGACGATTTTGGGGGTAACAACCTCTCGGCAAACACTTATACTAATTATTAAACAACCATGCACAAATGTTGGGTCAGTTTTTGTACGCCAAAAATGGCCGCTTTTGGCGCGAATCAAGTTTTCGCGTACGCGTTGAACCCAACATTGTTTCATGGTTATTCAATAAATAGTATAAGTGTTTGCCGAGAGGTTGTAACCTCGAAATTGTTATAAAAAGATCCGGTTTAGTAGCTAAAAAATAAAATTGATTGGCGTCGCCCTACCCGTCACCCATCTTTAACGCGTCTTCCATCTCTTTTTGCCACAGACTGAAAGATAATCTTTTGGCTTTCGGTCGGTGTAACAGAATAACCATTTCATAAAATCAATATTCTCTTTCGTCTATTTCGATCGTCCCGAGAATTGAGCTAATGGCCGTATATTGTGTTCACGAAGTTCAAAATAGCACAAAATCAACATTAAATATTAAGCATAATATGAACAAAATACTAGCCGGGATCTCGCGATCTTGTCGTACACAAGGCCCAAGGTGTTCGCGCCACCAAAGAAGTACAACATGTGCGGATAAAGAATGGGATCAGAAATGGCGGCGCAACTATTCACTTCTCGCTCGCACACTGTTTGCGTCTATACTCGCACCCCACGAGTGCGAGTATAGACGCAAATAGTGTGCGAGCGAGAAGTGAATAGTTGCGCCGCCATTTCTGATCCCATTCTTTATCCGCACGGGTTGTACTTACCTTGAAACCGCGCTTCAAGCGCGATGGAATCTCAAACTTTAGTTTCATGTTTTTCCGCGGGACTTCATTCGTGGCTCAGACTCTATATCTATACTATCCATACTAATATTATAAAGAGGAAAGATTTGTATTTTTGTATGTTTTTAATGAATAAACTCAAAAACTACTGGACCGATTGCAATATTTTTTTCACTATTAGAAAGCTGCATTATTCAGAAGTAACATAGGCTATATAATATCACGCTAGGTCCTATAGTTGTGGAGCAGTAACCAAAAATGTTTTAAAAACGGGGGAAAAGTATCGTTTCTGAGGCCTTCCGTGGCCCCCCGTGCGAAGCCGGGACGGGCCGCTAGTTGGATCATAAAGGCAAAAGTCAGGATTATTAGAAATTACACCGGAATCTGATATGGTGATATGGAGGAAGTATCGACGTAGGGGAAGTCATTTTCAACGATATTTTCAAGTAATTTTAAAATAAAACATATTTTTGAATACATAATACCTTTTTAATTCATTTGAAAAATATATATTTTAGTAGACGTTTATACATATTTGGAGAGGTCTTTTCTTTAAATATTCTCCTCTCTAAGGGTATTTATTTTTGATATCATTAGTAGCTTAGCTTCGAGATCAGTAAGCAATAATTCAAATATCTTAAGGTGACGGGTAGGGCACACTATCGACGCCAAACGATTTTAATTTTTAGCTACTAAATCGGATCTATTTTTATCAATTTCGGGATTAAAATCGCTCGACAAACACTTATACTTATATTTATTAAATAACCATGCACAAATGTGGGTCGGTTTTTGTACGCGAAAAATTGATTTACGCCAAAAGTGGGCGCTTTTGGCGTGAATCAATTTTTCGCGTTCAAAACGATTTTAATTTTTAGCTACTAAATCGGATCTATTTTTATCAATTTCGGGATTAAAATCGCTCGACAAACACTTGTACTTATATTTATTAAATAACCATGCACAAATGTGGGTCGGTTTTTGTACGCGAAAAATTGATTTACGCCAAAAGTGGGCGCTTTTGGCGTGAATCAATTTTTCGCGTACGCGTTGGACCCAAAATTTTTTCATGGTTATTTAATAAATTGTATAAGTGTTTGCCGAGAGGTTGTAACCCCAAAATTGTTTAAAATAGATCCGGATTAGTAGCTAAAAATTAAAATCGATTGGCGTTGCTAGTGTGCCCTACCCGTCACCTTAAGAAAATTTGTAATTATTACCTGATACAATTATTGCCCACTAAATGATACAGTGATTAACCACCTATATTGAACGCTATAGTTAAGTAAAATGATAAGAAAAAAAAAAACGTAGGTCTTTTTAGCTTTTTGTACAAAATCATACATTTCTACGCAATCGGAATCAGAGGGCCTATTGTCGAGCACTCGACATTCAAGTCGATCGTTCGTTAAGGTTTAGTAACTAAAAATTAAAATCGGTTGGCGTCGCTAGTGTGCCCTAATCGTCGGGCACACTAGCGACGCCAATCGATTTAAATTTTTAGCTACTAAACCGGATCTATTTTAAACAATTTCGGGATACCTATCTCTCGGCAAACATTTACACTATTTATTAAATAACCATGCACAAATGTTGGGTCCGTTTTTGTACGCGAAAAATTTATTCACGCCAAAAGCGGCCACTTTTGGCGGTAATCCAAAACTCGAGTGCAAAAGCAGACCAAACAGTTAACAATAAGTATTAAATAAATAGTATAGATGTTCGCCGAGAGATTGTAACCCCGAAATTGTTTAAAGTAGATCCGGTTTAGTAAGCTAAAAATTGAAATCGATTAGCGTCGCTAGTGTGCCCCACCCGTCACCTTAATTAAACGCCAGCAACTAATAGGATGCTTAGGCCGATAGTTGTTGGAACTATAATCACACAACATTTAACTGCTTGGCGTATTGAAAATTAGCCCATTCGAAATTACTGATCAAGACTCAGCCAAGTGATTCAAATTCAATTCCGTATTTTTCCACTGCAGCGATAGTATCATCAAAACAAATATGGCGTCAGCAGCGAAAACATCTGTGAATGTTATGCTTTGATTATCTCATTCTTAAATAATTATCAAAAAAAAGTTGAACTAAGGGGGATCTTATCCCGTCTCGATAATTACGTAAAACATGCACGTGCCCCAAAAGCACAAATCTTCAGTAGCCTTCTTAATCGTGGGAGAGCCACGCTTCGGCATGAATGGGCCGGCTCGACCTGAGTGATACCACGGCCTCACAGAAAACCGGCGTGAAGCAGCACTGTGCTGTGTTTCGCTGCGTGAGTGAGGATACCGGAGGCCCGACCTGGGGGAAAGGGGGGGTTTAAAGGTGGTAAAGGCAGCGTACTTGTGACTCCACTGGTGTCGCGGATGTCCATGGGCGGCGGCAATCGCTTACCAATCAGACGATCCGTCTGCTCGTCTGCCACCTATCACATAAAAAACCGACTGACTGACCGGATGGCGCAATTGGTAGTGACCCTGCCTCTTACGCCAAAGGTCGTGGGTTCGATCCCCACCCTGGACAAACATTCGTGCGATGAACACTTGTGTTTGTTCAGTGTCTGGGTGTAATATATGTATTTAAGTATATATTTGTGTTCCTCTGTTGTCTGATATCTGTAACACAAGTGCTTAAGCTACTTAGTACGGAATCAGGTCAACCTATGAGATGTTGTGAGAATTATTATTATTATTATTAAAAAAAAGCTTCCGCGCCACGAAGTCCCGCGGAAAAATACGGGAATAAAACTGGAGATCCCTTATATCTATGAGCATAACGCTCAAATTTGAATGGTGATGACGACATAAGCGCGCTTTTCACGGGACTTCTTTGGTGACGAGGACTCTAAAAATTATCGTACATCATTCAGCAACCCCTGACGTTACACCTGAGTATTGAGCTCGTCGAAGCGCTTCCAATCCTCCCGGACAGCATACACCCATCAATTTGTCCACAAAAATAGTAGATAGATAGATAGATAGATAGATAAAACGTTTATTCGCATCAAAAAGCACACATTCAGAGCAGTATAAAAGTAAGTACAGTAAAAAATCCCCAGAAGGTCCTATAGTGAGGCATGTGTGCAGTAGTGGTGCGAAATGGCAATGGCTCAGTGAAATGTTTACTCAACGAGCAAACCACTGATTTTCAGCCATTGCCAGTATTGAGGGATGCACGTGACGGCACCGCAGTAACAACTTAAACTAACTAAATGAGAGTAGACAAATAAGTAGACGTTAAACAAGTATTACTTATATACGATAATAAATAGAAGTAAACAAACACGGATTATAGCTGTATGCTAGTACTTACAGCAATCAACTTGTGACATCTCGAGTAATTCTTATTATTGAGTAATCATGATCACTGCTAAAATTAGGTTGCTCTTCAAAATTTAAATTTCCACATTCCGAAGTCAGTGGCAGATTTCCTAGTGGTGGCTCAGTGTCAGTGGCTAAAGTGAAATTTTTAGAGGTAGCAGCAACATCATTGGCGACAGCAATAACATTTGCTACACGATTATCTGGTAGTATCTGCAGAGTTTGATCTGGTATTGTATCTTGCACGTGATCAGATTCATATGTTTTGGCATCTGTATAAATTACATTTCCAACCCTTTCTTGTTTAGTAGTTACTGAAACAGATTTTGAGATGGAATTTTGAACTGAAGTCTTGGCAGGTGTAGATTTTAATTTTGATACATATTTTTTCTTTTTCTCTGGTAAATTTCGAGGTGATGAAGCTTTAACTGCAGGCCTTTTCTTCGACATTTGCGTGATTTTTTCTAAATTCATTTCATCTTTCATTTCATAGCGAGAAAATAATTTTGCCATATCTAGTTTCAACATGGTTTGTATTTTACTTGATAGCTTTTTGAATGTTTCAGCGTAGCTCAGAAATAAAGCGTCTATTTCATCTATACTATGTGTTAGATTAGACTGAATGATGTCCTCTTCATGATCATGACATATTTCTGTGAATGATTCATTATCATTTTCTAACTCTGGTTCATTATCATATTCTAACTCTGGTTCATTATCATATTCTAACTCTGGTTCATTATCATATTCTAACTCTGGTTCAATATTACTTTCCGCAGCAGATTCAATATGAATTTCTGTACCTGTAACATAAAAAAAAATGCGAAGAATGCGTTTTTAAGAGCCAATAGAATTGTTTAACTTCCACGCAACACATCCTCGCTCATCTCTGGTGGAAACGCAGCCTTACGATCAAAGTTGCAAAATAATTCAATGTGTTGAAAATTATTTAATTGTTTTATAACGTATATAACGTATCATTAAAATTACTCCTTAATACTTAAGAATAATATGTAAGAAAAATTGTATGAGAAAATCCTTTTGGCCTAAGACATAAGCTCGGTTGAATACAATGAGAAATATATCGTGGATTATTTATTATTAATTAATGTCAAATATACTTACCAGGTATAAGCAGGTTTCGCACAGCATGCTTGTTCGAAGGATAGTTTGTATCGATGGTTGGTTCAAAATGTCTTCGACACACTCGTTTGTTAGTATGGATGTCTTCAACATCCATTCGGCTGATATCGCCGTCGGTGTTGGTAAGCCGAGCTGATAATCCATCGGCATCCTGCATAGGGTCTGCGAATAGATAACTTATTATTTATTATATATTAACATATATAATAACTTTTAGTCGGAGATACAAACAGGATGCGAATTCCAGACCCACCAGTTTTAATGGATGAAAAGCATTTTATAGCAATGTATTAAGTAATATAACTATGGTGGATTGGCTATAAAATCGGTACAGACAATTAATAACAAAATATTTAAAAGTGACTTTTTATTCAAAGATGAACAGAATGACAACAAGTTCGACGAATAACTTTAATACCAAATGAAAGTAAGGAATCTATAGAATATAAAAAACTTGGATTTACTATTTGTTTGACTGGCGAAATCCTAAGTCGTCATTAGATAATGGTCTATTATAACCCGATTTAAAAATTTACAATTTTACAATTCTAGGTCTAAAAAAAAACTAGTCTAATTATTAATTAAAATCCCCAGCAGCGATTAAAGGCTGCGACCCCCCAGTGCCTCCATCGGAAGTGGCCATTTTAAAAATGGCGTCTTAATGCAACAAAATAAAGTAACTAACTAAACAATCAATATTAGTTGGTCTCATAGAGTAACTTATATATCGGGTATAGAGTTGTTAGTTGATATTGCGATTACAGATCCTCGAGCGGCTAAAGATAGAACTAAATCCATCTATATGCCTAGCTATACATACGTATGACTGTATACATACCCCTGTATAGCTGCGGTTTTTATAACACTACTATTTTTAATTAGCTGCAATAACAATAAAGGATGCTTTCACTAATGTATTTGAAAAACAACTTTTATAAATAGACAATTACTATGAAATTAAAAAGGAATAATCAGCTGTTTCTAAAAACAAATCTACTAAACAGCCGATTTTTGAACGTAAATACAATAAGTGGATAATCCTCGCAAGTTACTGCACTAATTAAATAATAATAGAGATTTAAGTAAAACAATATATTATAAGTAAAAAAAAACAAATCCAACCAAGTCGTTTTTTATTGTAAAACCAACAATACATTATTAATTAACATAAGTACTCTGTTAACTTATATAGTTATTTCCTTAACTGTTTGTCATATTTATTACCGCATTACAAAAGTGCATTCAATCAGGTGCATTACACAGTCTGCTAATTTAAAAAAAAAAATTTTTTGCTCGACCTGGGAATCGAACCCAGTACCTCAAGATCACGGCCCGGTACTACTAGACCAACAGGTAAGAAGAAAGAAAAAATCATCACAGTAAGACGAGAACCACTTTTAACAATTGTAACAAATGAAAGAAGTGAGGAATTACATTTATTTAACGAGACAATTTCATTTTAATGAAATCAAAATTAATATGAAATGGCTGTGTTACTGGACCGAAAAAGCGCTCTGAAAGCAGTTATAAAATGTGGAAGATCAATTTGTTGAATCATTTTTTTTTCAAATTGCAATAAAAGTAGTTATTTTGTAGTGATGTTATACAACTTCATAGTAATAAGATATTGTTAACATTTACATTTTTCGATACGTTATAGCAAAATTTTTAACAGTTATAAAATGTTATCGTGGTACACAATGTTTTACAGCATTATAGTATAACTGCTGTACGAGTGCGCTTGTAAAGTGATATACCTACAATCACATCCAATTTAAGGTGGAAGCTCACGCAATCCTGCTAAACAATTGCTAAGAGATGGCTCTGTTGTCAGTGAATCGAGAAAATAAATAATTACGACTTCTACAGGACAGTAATTTTAAGTGTAGAGTGATTCGCGACATCTACGTAATAACTGCGATTTTTTGATGTATTTCAACAATTAACAACTAAACCATAATCATTATATTGCTGCATCGTAGCTAAATTAATATCAACTTGTGTACGTACGTATCGTCCCCACACACACATACAAAGCTGAAGCATGTTTTTTATCGGATAGCTGTTATTCCTCGCTGGCAATAGATGGCGCGCTTAACACTAAAAATATGATGTGGATAGGAATTACGGAATATGTGAATTTCTTCTTCAGATCTATCGAATGGACTACGGATAGGTAGCGATGGTAATCTAGTAGATAACTTAACACACACTGGACTTCGAAATTGAAGTGCGGTTTATTATGCAACTAACGGTCCGCCCTCACTTCGTTTCGGGACGATTTTTTGCCACATAGCGTCTGTAGACCTAATAGAGTAGGCTAGGTGTGCGTAGGTGGGCGACTTCTAATAACTTCATGTAGGTAGGTTCGTGCAGAAGAAGTGGAGTGGTATAAGTCCTTAGGAATGTTAATTAAAAACCAATCAATATAATAAAATCTATATTTGAATCCTTTAAAACCATTTCATTAGTATGTATAATTTACATGTGATTACATAAATATGCCGATACATAAAATATATTAAAATATAAATACAAATAATGCGATTCTACCACCGGATCGGAAAGTTGTTTCTGGACGAGAAGGTCCAGCAAGAAACTCACCAGTTACTCTTTAAACGCCATATTTTTATACAATGTTTTATTACACATTATATACAAAGTATACCTTATACCAAGTCAAACAGCTAATAATGCAACACAAAATAATAAGCTAAATATGATTTAAACCAAAGCAGACCAGTCCCCAAAGGTGGCACCTGTTCAAGTATGACATATGTTTCAGCCATCACTTCACTCAACTATAGCAGAGTGAATGTTATGACCAGCCACATAGCACCACAACCTCAGGGACATTTGGGGAGCATGATCATTCGTGAAGTTCCCGTCATATGTTACAAACAAAAGTAAATATTCCAAAACTAGTTAACTGTATGACGAGGTGTACAAATTAGTTGGTGTAGGTAGGTAGGAGGTAGTATCAAGTCAATTTTTAATAATTAATAAAAAATATTTACATCAATTTATATACAATAAAATGCTTCTAAAGTAACTTTGAGTGTTTCTTGAAAATCACCATGCTTGAATGCTATGCATTCTATCCCAAGTGGACTGAAGTATCTGTAAAAAGAAATAAATAATGTAAGAATGTTTGTAACAATAAATTTATATTATTTCAATTTGTTATTAAATATTGTTACCAAACATCTGTCCCCTTTATTACAAAAATGGTCTACAAGGTTTAAAAATGACGCTGTTACTTTTATATAGCTTTCAAATGAAAGTGACAGCATCCATTTTAAACCAAGCCTAACTTTAGACCATGTTTTGTAATAAAGGGGTGTGTGTTTTATAACACATTCTATAATTACTTTGAACTCCCGAATTGGTAAGAAATTTTTTAAAAGTAATAATACGGGTACACACGGAGTTACCCTTATTGGACTTTGTACCATCTTTATGTCTGAGACACATTTTCAGTGGGATTAAAGTTTTACTTGCAAAAATTAAATAACAATGAAAAATGTATAACAAACAAGTGATTATAACAAAGTTAAACTTACCATCCCAGAAGATGAGTTAAAGTTATGCCCATATGATCTTTTCAGACAGTGATATATGGCACCCCATCAGAGGACATGTGTCCCTTTACAATGGCGATGGCTCTTTCTTCGGCTCCAGCTTTTATTATCTCCTCTGTCAAGTGTTGTTGCCACACAGATCCCAATTCTTTTTCAATTGAGTGAAACTTATTCGGTGATAAAGTTGGTATATCCATAAGCGCAGTCATCTGGGCTACTTGTGCATAGTAGCTGCCACTTGTCACAGCACCCCAAACTAGGGCTTTATTTATGTGACCATCCTTTTCACTAGCTCGCTTCCAGAGCATTCCACACATGGTACATTCAAAAGAGTAAACACTGTGTAATCCATTTATTGTTTCATCATTCAGTACAATTTGAGGTTTGGTTAGAGAATAGGTCTTTCTGTAATTGAAAAGCAAAGTTTATTGTTCTGTACATAGTAAAAGAGTAACACATTAAAAAGCTCGATTTGTTTGTCCTTCCAAAGTCCATTGTGAACACCCAGCTCTTCACTTCATCTCAAACAAAACTATCAAAAAAATCAACAAAATATAGGAAAGTCAATCAAATTGCATATAATACCTAAACAACGATCAGAACAAGTCAGTCAGAAATTCAGACAGAATGAAAAAAAGTTGTTTGAAAAAGTACGAGTAGAGTTGTTTATTTTGCTATCAGAGAAGCTGGCAATTTATCGATAAAAGCATTATTCAAATGAAAATTTATCATCATAGCATAGCATACATTTTATTGGAAAAATACTATTAAATTTTAAATTACAGACTATCACTTTTTAAAAATAATATTATCATAGGTAGTAGAAGTTAAAAGTAGCAAGAAAAGTAAGTTAAATTGGTAGGTATGTACTTACCAAGCTTAACTTTTTATACTTAATTCAATCAATGACCACAAGAGTTACATTTGACTCTTAATTCCAAGTGTTTATCACGAGTTATAATTTTTTAAAAGACACACATATATAATTTTTTAAAAGACATTTTAACCATATTCAAGCTTCTGCCTGTAAGTATTCCTGTAAAACAAGTTTGTATAGGAAACGGACCACCTTAAGAGCAAGTTTGATGAAAAAATTATTTACTTTTTCGTCTCTTTTTGTAATACATTAAAGCCTGATTTGATGTCATCAGATGTATCATCATCTTTATTTGTGCTTGTACCATTTAATAATTTGTTGGTTCCTTTACACCAATTGAAGGCAAAAAACCTACTGCAAAAATCAAAAAAAAACTCTTCCAATTCTTTTTTATGAACACTACAATTAATGAATTTCGTTTGAATAGGTTTTTTTCAGAAGTCATTGTAGAAAATCGTAATTCAAAATACGTTGCCAGGGTCCACTCAAAATTTACAGACCAAGAGTCCAAGGTCAAGCACAAGTAATCGACGTAAAACAGAGCCACCAAAATCCATAAAACAAAGCCGGGTCGTAAGAAAATTCCTCTAATAGGTTGAAAAACCATGAAAAACATCCGAGCAAAGAGTAGTATTGTATTTAAGTTATAAATACCTGGACCTGGTGTACTGGGAGCAGTAAATGAGATAAAGTTTGGTTGTTTGTCAGTCAAAGAATGACTATGAGCAGTCCGCAAATTGTTGGCAGTAATTGGTTTATCTGAAAAGAGACATGTGGACGTGATTAAAATTGAGAGATAGAATTAAAAATATTATTTAATCAGTTTAAGTACATACAGAACATTTATGTAACATCGTAAAAGTAGTAAAGGGGCAAGTTTTTGCGTACAAGCATAATACAATCGAAAATGAATTGAGATGCTACAGTTAAAATGTTGATTTCCTTAAATAATTATCTGATTGAGTCACGTGATCTAAGGCCACAGAAGGCACGGATTGCTCTCTTCTGCAATATGAAAATGGCTTGATATTAGCACCGGACCCCACAGCAATATGAAAATAGCTAAAATAAACCTTATGAGTATCAATCAATCAATCAAATAATTCTTTATTTGCATAGGCTTGTATACAGCACTTACAAATCGTCATACATTTTAATGACTTAAAACTATTTATAAGTACTTATGTATAATTTACATGTTAATACATATATATGTTGATACATAAAATATACTAAAGAAATAAATAAACATAATGCGATTCTACCACCGGCTCGGAAAGTTGTTTCTGGTCGAGAAGATCCGGCAAGAAACTCGCCAGTTACTCTTTTTAATCGCCAAACTTTCATACAATGTTGTGTCATCATCATACCAAGCCATACAGTTTAATTGTTACACAAAATAAAATAAAGGAAATAATAATAAAATAAATATTATGAGGTAAACCGAAGCCCCCAAAGGTGGCACCTGTTCACAAGAGGGAATGTAATGACCCGCCACATAGCGCCACCACCTCAGAGACATTTGAGTGAGGTTCCCCTCATAGGTCACAAAGAGTAGTAGTTACTTAATCCAGACTAATAAACTGCAGGACGAGGTGTACAATAGTAGGTGGTTAGCATCTTGTCAATTATTGAAAAACCAATTTAAATCAATTTTTATACAGTCAAAATCATAAATGTCTTTATTCAATAAAGAACATTTATGAATGTCAAATATTATGTAATCTACCGCTGATTTGGAACGTCAATTTCTACCGAGAAGAATCAGCAAGAAACTCAGTAGTTACTCTTTCCAAATAATATGGTAATTACAATTTTCATTCTTATACAAATTATGATTACAGTGACAGTATGATATACAATGCTTATAATCAATATCGTTTAGATAAATCGTCAATGAAAAATTATGAAATGAATTATACATTAGAGGACAGGCTAAGAGATCAACATGTCCAGGAATCCTTATCATTCAAATAATCCTCTACTTTATAGTAGCCTTTCTGCATTAGGCAGTTTTTTACATGCAACTTAAAACTTATGTACCGGTAAATCAATAATATTTTGAGGTAACTTATTAAACATTCTAATGCTCAATCCTACAAATGAACTTCAAATTTTATGAAGTCTTAGATTTGGGACAGCAAGCCTATGTTTATTTTGCGTGTTAAAGCTATGAAAATCGAGTAAAGGTGCAAGTTCTTGCGTACAAACATAATACAATCAAAAATGTATTGAGATGATACGGTTAAAATATTGATTTCCTTGAATACTTCTCTGAGTGAGTCACGTGATCTAAGACCGTAGATGGCACGGATGGCCCTCTTCTGCAAAATGAAGATGGCTTGTAAGTCAGCACCGGATCCCCACAGTAGTAGACCATATGACATCAGACTATGAAAATAGCTAAAACAAACCAGTATCGCTGTCCCAATATCAGTCAGATTCCTTATCTTTCTAACTGCATATGCAGCTGAACTAAGTCTTCCTGCCAAGACAGCAATATGAGGGCTCCATTGCAATTTTGTATCCAGAGTGATACCTAGATAAACTGTGGAGTTTATGACTTCGATAGGTTCATTATTCATGACAATATTCATTTTGACCTGCCTTACATTAGGCATTGTGAACTTAACACATTTTGTTTTCTTTGAATTAAGAACCAAGTTATTATAAGTAAACCACTGTAGTACTTGAGAGAGTGTGTTATTTACTTCGTCAACATAGTAGCATTGGAACTTACCCCGAGGTCAGACCTATGTGTGTAATGGGTGTGAAACATTTATTTATATTACTATTTATAAACTGACAATTCAAATTCTACAGATGAAAATAGGTACCAATAAAGTAAGTAAACAAGTCTAGCTGTAACTTTAAGATTGGTTGGGGAATGATCTTAAAGCTACAGCTAGAACTTGATTATCCCTGACAGACTGAATATCTGGAAACTGAGCTGAGGAATCTGAGCCTGAAATGTAATGGGAAATTATATTAGTAATTGTAAAAACAGTAAGATATTAGCATTTAAACTTACCAGGCAAATAAAGTGAGGGTACAGCTAATGCGCTAAGACGATGACAGCTAGTTTTATGCTCATCTTTGAAATGAACATCACAGATCCTCTTCTTTTTGTAAAACTCGAAATCCGATGGAGTTTCCAGGTTTCCACCAACAACATTTACCCACTGCTTAAAACGCTCAGGAAATTTGATTGGGTTAGGGAAAACATGGACTGGTGTACCTGAAAGACAATAATACATTGTTTACATTAATGCTAAGGGATATTCTTTCCCTGTCCTATGATAGTATCATATGATAAGTAGTATAAGAGTCGACTAAAAGGCAACATGCACATAACACTTGTGTGAGAGAAGGAAAACCGAAATAAACCCTCTATCAACCCGTCTTGCCAACGTGATAGCAGTAGGATAAAGACCTCCGAAGATCGTAATATTTCAGTGGCGTGAGTTAGGAGACGCCTGTGTCCAGCAGTGGAGAGTATGGGCTGATTATGATAAATTATTTAAGTCGGTTATTTCCATATTCAGATCAGAGGGGCTTCTGCGCAACTATATGTTTAACAATGTTTAGCTTGCTAGCAACATTCAACAGAACAAAACAGCAAAATTCTATCGAAATGTGGAATTCAAATGACACAGTCATGGTTATTAACGATATACGATTCGAACATCGGCGATTGGGAGGTAGGCCCCCAGTATTGAAATACATGTTTTCGTTCAGGATGTAGGTTTTAAAACTTTCAGATTGTTAAGGATGAGGATCATAACACATGTTAAGACTTACCAGTTCCATACCCACGGCCACATAATGTACAATGCTGGCCCGGCATATTAACTTTTTAACACACACTTTAGCGTCCGTATCGCAATAATAGTTTCACTAACAACTACTAGAATGGAGGAGACTGAAACGTATTTATAATATTACTCTTTGACCGAAACCGTAGTATCTTCTACTTAGTTTGTGACCGAAACGCAACTCAACGTTTGTACTCTCTGGTTTGTGTTGTCAAGTGTTGTCTGATATGTCATGACACCATTTTGACTTTTACACATTCCAATTTACCATTTTTTTAAATTAGTCATTCATTCGTAACATTTCATTAGATTTTTTTTGTCTAGACACATTTCAAACAAGTAAATATTTCTTGATAAATAAGTATAGGTAATTTGAAAAATTGTCAATTAATTAAATCATTTTTATAGGATGTAAATAATGAGATAGCGGCATCTAGCACTACTTTAAGAGACTACGAAGAAGCCTATTTCAGGATCATGTCGCTAGATGGCTCTGCTTTCTATGAAAAAAAATCCTATGTTCCAACTGTCATACCCGAGTAGTATTATATACCGGAAAAAGAGAGCCCTCTTGAAAGTGTTTTGTGCAAACTCTTTGAAAGCAGCGCCTCTAGCGACTTGATCCGAACTTTACGTTACGTCACGACCGCTACGTCACGGTATTTTCAAATGTTACTAGGACACTAGGATACGACTATTTCTTCTTATATAATAAATTATCAACTTTTTCTACGTGAAATGTTGATGATTTATTATGAAAGAAGAAATAGTCGTATCCTAATAGCATTTGAAGAGCTAATATTAATACCAGAAGGGAAGTGATTGAGTAAAACTACAAGAATAAACTGTAAATACATTTATTAATATAAAAAAACTTTTTGTTTTCTATTTTTATAATGTTTGAATTTGTTATAATGTATTTGGGCCGCTCTCTTTACTTCATCATCACCATTAAAAGTTAATTTTCCAATTAAAATAACATTTATTGATGTATTTAAAAAATACCTTTTCTTCCTTAAGAACATCACACTCAAAAGGACAGTCTATTTAAGTCGGGTCTATCCATATTCAGATCAGAGGGGCTACTGCGCAACTTTATGTTAAACAATGTTTAGCTTGCTAGCAACGTTCAACAGTACAAAACAGCAAAAATCTATCGAAATGTGGAATTCAAATGACACAGTCATGTTTCTTAACGATATTCGATTCGAACAACGGCGATTGGGCGGTAGGCCCCCAGTATTGAAATACATGTTTTCGTTCAGGATGTAGGTATTAAAACTTTCAGTTTGCTGAGGATGAGGATCATAACACAGGTTAAAACTTACCAGTTCCATACCCACGGCCACAATATACAATACTGGCCTGGCATAATTAACTTTTCAACACACACTTTAGCGTCCCGTATCGCAATAACAGTACTAGGACGGAGGAGACTGAAACGTATTTATAATATTACTCTTTGACCGAAATTCAACTCAACGTTTGTTTGTGTTGTCAACTGTTGTCTGTTCTGTCATGACACCAGTTTGACTTTTACACATTCCAATTTACCATTTTTTTAAATTAGTCATTCATTCGTAACAATTCATTAGATTTTATTTTGTCTAGACATTTCAAACTAGTAAATATTTCTTGATAAATAAGAATAGGTAATTTGAAAAATTGTAAATTAATTAAATATTTTTTATAGGATGTAAATAATGAGATAGCGGCATCTAGCACAACTTTAAGAGACTACAAAGAAGCCTATTTCAGGATCATGTCGCTAGATGGCTCTGCTTTCTATGGAAAAAAAAATCCTATGTTCCGACTGTCATACCCCTGGGGAACAGCGTTAGTTCCGACTTTTGTCACGTGCCAAATAGCCGTGATCTTCAACTTGAAATTTCAAGTAACTTGACGTCTCTTACAGAAGTAGCTAAGACTCAACTTGTAACGTCTCGTGATATTTCGACTTCTAATGTGTCATAAGTCACAGTTTCTTCATAAAGTATTTCATCGTCTAGTAAAATACTTTCATCAAGATATTCGGGTGATGTAGCAATGTCACTTGCAACTAGTAGTGCAGAGCTAGACAGTAGTGGCAGAGATACGATATGGCGGGCGTTCTGTGACAATACTACTGATGATGAATTATTATCAAAAGAGTCATTAGTTTGAACAGTATCATCCTGACTATCTGCCGGCGGTATTACAGATGTTGGTGGAGCACTCAATTCAGTTTGTGTAGAATCCTCTCGAGTCACAGGTGCCATCAGCGGTTCCCTCAAACATTTTCTTTTAACATCACATTCAGTTGGTATAACGGTTTATTGTAGTGCGCTATCATTTTCTGTAGTATCTTCTAAACTAATAGATGCGTTTCATGGTTCACTCAAACATTTTCTTTTGACACCATGTTGAATTGGTAAATCCTTAAGTGCTGTATCTTCTTGACTAACAGATGCCGTCAGTGGTTGCCTCAAACATTTCCTTTGGTATTTTACAGCTGAATATGTTTTCTCAGGTGCAGGGTTTTGCTTTGTGATTAAAAGTTCTACAGATGATTCTTCTAATGATTCGAACGACTGCTGCTGTAAAGATTTTTTAACTGGAATTCCTGGACTGACTTCTCTTCTACTGGTTTTCATTTTTTCTCGAGTTTGAGGGCTATCAACTTTAACTATTTCATTTTTTAATTCATACCGAGCAAATAATTTTGCAATATCCAGTTTTAACTTGGTCTGTATATTGGGTGCTAGTTTTCTGAATACTCCAGCGTAGCTCAAAAACAAAGAGTCGATATCATCCAACTGGTGTGTAGTGGTTTCATCTTCGATATCTTCCACATCATCAGAGTGGATAGTATAGTCATTTCCATAATTTTCTTCAGCATCTGACCCTGTTTCTAGTCCTGCAGCAAAAGAATACGAAACAATTGATTAAGTATTACAGAAATTGGTAAATGTGTTTTCAATCAACTGCTTTTTATTTGAGGAATCAAGGGAAGGTCCCCAGAGACTGAATAACCCAAAAATAACATCTTAAAATTGTGAGAATAGGTTGATGCTGTTGATGACAATCTATAATCATCAAACATTTTATAAATAAATAAATAAATGCTTTATTGACAAAAAATGGAAAATCCAACGTGACTGTCTACATACAGCCGAAGAATTTCCTATTGTACCACATTGAGGTAGTGTACCAGCGCTAGGCGATAATCGCTAATACTCGCTGCGACCCAACGCTGAGCTAGTCTGAAGGCTTATCAGCGGAGAGAGAGATTTATTACTACTTATTTGGCAATTTATTTCCAATTTTTCTTAAGGAAATAATGCACTTAAGGTGACGGGTAGGGAACACCAGCGACTAAACCGGATCTATTTTCAAAAATTTCGGTAATACAACCTCTCGGCAAACACTTATACTATTTATTAAGTAACCATGCACAAATTTTGGATCCGTTTTTGTACGCGAAAAATTGATTCACGCCAAGTGGCCGCTTTTGGCGTGAATAAATTTTCCGCGTACGCGTTGGACCCAACATTTTTGCTTGGTTATTTAATAAATAAGTAGTATAAGTGTTTGCCGAGAGGTTGTAGCCTTGTAACCTGAAATTGTTTAAAATAGATCCGGTTTAGTAGCTAAAAACTAAAATCGTTTGGCGTCGCTAGTGTGCCCTACCTGTCACCTTAAAAACATAACGCCCTGTTGGTCTAATAATGGTTTAAGTACCGGGTCGTAATCTCGGGGTCCTGGAGGTCGATTCCCAGGTCGAGCGAAGCGATCGCCAAGCGATGGTGCACCGGGAAATTATTTTAGTGAACGTTAAAATAATGCAGCTTTTTAAATACGAGTTGGACTAAAGACCTGGAGCCCAATTCTCGTGCTCATGATATTTATTTTCATACGACATATATCACCAAAACACAGTTTTTTTGTATGGTTTTCGGGTGATATCCGCCATGTTTTCAAAATATCACGAGCACGAGAATTGGGCTCCTTTCCAGACATAACTGGCTTAAGTTTATGAGAAGGTAAGGCGCCTGATTGCAAACGATCACCGCATCCGATTTAAAATTTCAGATCCATCAAATTGACTGGAGATTGCTTGCTTTGGCGGCCTTGTTTTTCTTAAGGCAACGGGTAGGGCACACTAGCGACGCCAATCGATTTTAATTTTTAGCTACTAAACCGGATCTTTTTTAAACAATTTTGTGGTTACAACCTCTCGGCAAACATAGGTTAAAAGTACCTATGTTTGCCGAGAGGTTGTAACATAACCATGCACAAATGTTGGGTCTGTTATTGTACGCGAAAAATTGATTCACGCTAAAAGTGGCCGCTTTTGGCGTGAATAAATTTTCCGCGTACGCGTTGGACCCAACATTTTTTGCTTGGTTATTTAATAAATAAGTAGTATAAGTGTTTGCCGAGAGGTTGTAGCCTCTGTAACCCCGAAATTGTTTAAAATAGATCCGGTTTAGTAGCTAAAAACTAAAATCGTTTGGCGTCGCTAGTGTGCCCTACCTGTCACCTTAAAAACATAACGCCCTGTTGGTCTAATAATGGTTTAAGTACCGGGTCGTGATCTCGGGGTCCTGGAGGTCGATTCCCAGGTCGAGCGAAGCGATCGCCAAGCGATGGTTGCACCGGGAAATTATTTTAGTGAACGTTAAAATAATGCAGCTTTTTTAAATACGAGTTGGACTAAAGACCTGGAGCCCAATTCTCGTGCTCCACGATATTTATTTTATCACGAGCACGAGAATTGGGCTCCTTTCCAGACATAACTGGCTTAAGTTATGAGAAGGTAAGGCGCCTGATTGCAAACGATCACCGCATCCGATTTTAAAATTTCAGATCCATCAAATTGACTGGAGATTGCTTGCTTTGGCGGCCTTGTTTTTCTTAAGGCAACGGGTAGGGCACACTAGCGACGCCAATCGATTTTAATTTTTAGCTACTAAACCGGATCTTTTTTAAACAATTTTGTGGTTACAACCTCTCGGCAAACATAGGTTAAAAGTACCTATGTTTGCCGAGAGGTTGTAACATAACCATGCACAAATGTTGGGTCTGTTATTGTACGCGAAAAATTGATTCACGCTAAAAGTGGCCGCTTTTGGCGGTACCGCTTTTAGCGTTAATCAATTTTTCGCGTACAAAAACGGGCCCAACATATGTGCATGGTTATTTAATAAATAGTTTAAGTGTTTGCCCAGACGGTGTATCCCCGAAATTGTTTTAAAAAGATCCGGTTTAGTAGCTAAAAATTAAAATTAATTAGCGTCGCTAGTGTGCCCTACCCGTCACCTTAAGGCGACGGGTACGGCACACTATCGCTAGTGGTTAGCCAGTTTTTTTTTAATTTTTAGCTACAAAACCAGATCCATTTCAAACAATTTCGGGGTTACAATCTCTCGGCAAACACTTATACTATTTATTAAATAACCATGCACAAATGTTGGGTCTGTTTTTCTACGCGAAAAATTGATTCACGCCAAAAGCGGCCACTTTTGGCGGTAATCCAAAATTCGAGTACCTACAAAAGCAGACCAAATAGTTAACTATAAGTATTAAATAAATAGTATAGGTATTTGCCGACAGGCTGAAGCTCTAAAATTATCAAAAATAGATCCAGTTTACTAGCTAACAATTCAATCAATTGGCGTCGTTAGTGGAGTACACCCTTAACTTTAATAAACACATCACTTTAACCACCTCTTATATGGGTTCAAGTATAATATATTCTGAACAACATTGCTCTATGATTTTTGGAAATGCACATAAAAATCTATATTTCAAACAAACTCGGTCACGTGACTTGTCCATTTTGTATCGAGAGTCGAAAAAATTCCGCTTGATTTCCAAAAGTCGTAGAACAGATGTTTTTTTTCTAATTTATTTTATTGGTTAACCAACGAAGTTACATAATACTTGCAATTATTCTCAGTTGTAAAACATTGTTGAAGATAATAAACAATTTTGAATTTGCTTAGAATATTATACACAACACTTTCCGTGAGGTCCCCAGCAGAGTAGAATAGGTCACCCTCACTCTTACCGAGGTGTCGTAAAAGGCGACTAAGGTAAAGCTGCTGGCATGATCATCAGCACCCAGAGAAGGAAAACTCTGCACTTATATCAAAACCCTCGCCAACCCGTCTGCCAAGCGTGGTGAGTATGGCAATTACCCCTCATGTGATTGAGGGAGGCCCGTGCCCCAGCAGTGGGGACTTAAATGGGCTGATGATGATGATGATGATGATTATACACAATTTAAGAAAATAGACTATATGCACTTCCATCTACAGGTCAACATCGCATACAAAACAATAAAAAGAAAAATACATTAACAATAAGTACTTAATCTAGCTCTAATTATAGTAAAACAATTTTACACTTTATTCCAAAATTTACATTAACTGGCTCTTTATGATTATGTTATTTGGAGTGGTTGGTAGAAGAGGGGGTTAAAGGGATATAAATGTTTACCGATACACGACCTGGGGCCCAATTCTCGTGCTCGTGATATTTTGAAAACATGGCGGATATCACCTGCAAACCATACAAAAAAACTGGGTTTTAGTGATATAGGTATGTCGTATGAAAATAAATATCACGAGGTCGACAATTGGGCTTCTGTTCATTCCAAAGTCACGGCGATTTACTGTGATTTTTTAATTTTAAAATTTAAAAAGATGATTCATTCAGAATCAGTCTCGTTTGACCAGTTCTTAAGTCCAAATTTCCAACAGTATTTTACCTTTTGTGATTGATGTCACTTCAACCTTATTTTCACAGCTTGGAGGTAAAGTAAATGGCTCAGTGTTGATGGTATCTATGCTCTGTTCCTGGGTTGCTACGGTCTCTTCTTGAGATGTGGACAGTAAGGATATACCTTCTGACTCTAAAAAAAAATAATTAATCAACTTTTTTTTCTAATTGATAATCAAAAGACCTCTCAAAACTCTTCAAGATATCACAATTCAATAATAACCTTCCCAAAAAGCTCCATACACCAATCACGCACAATGCACACTTTTTCGTTACATTACAACGCTCCTTACCAACAGTGGTGCTCTCTGTGACATCACTTAGTACCTAGCCTTGTTCTTGTATCGCGGAAGGACTTTGTTAGATATGTAATATTGTACAAAAAGTACTATAAATTGCATTGTACGTACATACATGTAAGTTATCGAGGAATACATAATAAAGTATTTAGTAATAAGTAATAGTAAAGGAGAATGCCGATATTTGTTTCAGCTTGTACCAATTGCTTTTACATGAAATAGTACTAAAATTATTTGAAATATTTTAAAAAAATTAAATTGAAAATTTTAAAAACCCCCCGACACAACTAAAGCTCTTTCATTTGATACCTATATTGAGGCAGTTGGAACAACAAATAGGTTATTCGTCATTTTCTGACGGCGGCCATCTTGGATTTGGAATTTTTCACAATTAATATATTCTGCTACTCAAGCCCTTTTATATGATACCCATATTGTGGGAGTTGTATTAAAACATAAAATACAAATCTTTGTGACGGGGGCCATCTTGGATCGATTTTTATCCAACATAGCTAAGAACACTGCTTATTCATCTTTGAAACCAAAAAAAAACAAAATCAAAATCGGTTCATTTGTTCGGGAGCTACGATGCCATAGACAGACACACACACACGCAGACACGTCAAACTTACAAACTTATAACACCCCGTCGTTTTTGCGTCGGGGGTTAAAAAGGACGCCTGGGAAAATTATAACTTCGTTTTATCCATATTCATCACTCTTTTAGTTACATGCTCATCATCATCATAGCATTTTGTCCCGGTTGCGTCCCAAGCTGTTGCTTCGGAGCCCGGGGTCCATTTTCCAACTTCGACTCTTCCACTTCGCGCGGTCTTGTGCATCCGTAGTGGTCAGTTTAATAGCGCGCATGTCATCTCTTACGATGTCAGGCGACATCCTTTTAGGTCTACCCTGCCGGGACCCGGCGGTGGTGCCATGGCCAGACACTTGTTTCCCACGTACCTGTACGGTCTTTTAGTTACATGCTCTTCCCCTTTTATTACATGGCCATTACAGGATAGAACCTGTTATCATTGTATATTATATTTTGTGTTTCGTCTGTTATCAAATAGCCATATAAATTTTATTCATTTGACTTGTGACTTCTTTGCTGATGCAAGTGTCTATTGGTGTCACTTACCATCAGGTGATATGTCTGCTCGTCTGCCCCATATTTCATAAAAAAAAAAACTTACTACCATTTTTATCTATCACACATATGTCTGTTGTCTTTTTACTTCTTCTTACACCTTCATTAATATTGGAAAGTTCATCGAGTCTTCTATTTCCACAATCGCGATTAGTTAATATATTGGATGATGACTCTGAAACAAAAAATAAATAGGAATTGATGAGGGAAATTGGGAGACTAGGCGTAGAGACTAGAAGCGAAGTAGGTAGGTATAAGTGGATAAGTTCCTATAATTGAACTGAAAGCCTTTTTAGCGTACTTTTAAACCAGGTTGAAATAACAGGCGGTTTTATTTTTATAACGGGTAGGCGAAGTTCTCTAGATGTTGGAGAAAAGGTTTTATATTTTTTTTCATTGAAGACACATCTGAATTATGAGTATAGTCTGTCTGTATTGATTGTAAGTAGTTAGTAATTGTCCGACTAAAAAATGTATAAATAATAAAGTAGGATGATTAAAATAAAAAACAATGTACCTAATTCAATACATTTATTCTGTTAATTACATAATTTTATTAATTTCTATGAGACTGTAAATGATAAAACACTTTTTATTCTCTCAGCAGATGCTCTGCAAGAAATTGCAGCCTCCTGAAATCTAAAGAAGCTGGTGTTTTAAAACAAAAAATGGTGCCATCTTTGGGGACTGGTCTGCTTCGGTTTACCTCATAATGTTTATTTTTATTATTTCCTTAATTTTATTTTGTATTACAATTAAACTGTATGGCTTGGTATGATGAAGACACAACATTGTATGAAAGTTTTTCGATTAAGGCGATACTGCGATCTCACTAGCAGTAGCGCCGCCTATCGATTTAATAGTTGTGACGAATATAGGATATTGTTGCAAAAAATGGGCAATAAGATTAAAAAAAAAAGTATTTGTGATTTTTCAACATATATCTGGCACAAATTATCCCCCTACATGTAACTTAATTTTATATTTCCGCCTAAAGTGGCCACTTTTAGCAATTCTCAAAAATTTGGTTACTTCTAAAGAGATATCTTGTGCCAGATATATCTTGAAAAATCACAAATACTTTTTTTTAGAATCTCATTGCCCGTTTTTTGCAAAAATATCCTATATTGTCACAATTAATACAAATTGATAGGCGGCGCTAGTGAGATCGCGGTTATCACCTTAAAAAGAGTTACTACGAGTTTCATGCTGGATCTTCTCGACCAGAAACAACTTTCCGAGCCGGTGGTAGATTCGCATTATGTTTTTTTTAAATATATTTTATGTATTAACATGTAAATTATACATACATAAGTGCTTATAAATAGTTTGAAATCATTTAAATGTATGACGATTTATACGATGTGTACATGCCTATGCAAATAAAGAATTATTTGACTTGACTTGGTATGTAAACGAAATTTAATAAATCGTTACAGGTAAGGTACCTGAAACTAAAGAAGCTGGTGTTTAAAAAAAATGTAAACGAGTCCTGATAAAATTAGAGAAAAACACTGTTGAAGATTGAAATGTTTACTTGTCAACAAGATGAAAGGAAGGAAGAAAAGTGACAATAGAAAAGTAAAAGTCTAGATACAAAATAGTAAATGGAATATCAATTAAACTAATAGAAATATAGCCAGTACCTATTTAACATAGAGGCTACATTACAACACCAGCCCTTAATTGAGATTCCATAGTTGACTAAATAACCTAACTATGTCAAGTGCACAACCCTAAACCGACAGTACATTTGGAATGCGCAACCCTACCTAACGGCTTTGTCAGCATATCGGCACACATGTCACTAGTTGGTACATATTCAATTAAAATAGTGCCTTCAGCGACTTTTTCCCTTATGAAGTGAAAACGGGTATCGATATGCTTAGTCCTGTTGTGATGAATAGGATTAAGTACAATCTTATGTGCACTCTGACTGTCATTGTGCACGGTAACCGGAGTCAGAGAGGTGCCACTTACCTCCTGAATCAACCTCTGTAAGAAGGTGGCTTCCTTAGCCGCTGAAGTTAGGGCCATATACTCTGCTTCCGTTGATGACAATGCAACGGTGGGCTGTTTTTTCGATTCCCAGCTAATTGCTCCACCGGATAAGCTGAAATAGAAACCCGTATAGGACTTTCTGTCAGTGGGATCATTTGCCCAATCACTGTCTGCATACCCAGTCAGACTGAAATCTGGAACCCTCTTGTAAGTTATGCAGTAATCTACTGTTCCTTTCAGGTACTGCAACACCCTTTTTGCAGCCAACCAGTGTTGTTTATCAAACTTTGCAAGAAATTGGCTAAGATAGCTAGTTGCATAGGCAATGTCAGGGCGAGTATTCACAGATATAAACATTAAACTACCAATGAGTGATTGATATGGATACGGATGCAACTCACCGCTCTTATTTGGTTCCAACTTCACCTTTTGTAAGGGAGTAGGGGCAGATTTACAGTCTGCCATATTAAACTTCTTAAGAACATTTAAAATGAACGTTTTTTGATTAATTTTTACACAGTTCTTTGTTTGGGAGACATTTAAACCAAGATAATAGTTTAAAAGTCCCAAATCCTTAATACCAAAATATTTTTGCAAATCACATTTGACAGCGTCTGCCAATTTGTCATCTTTATGACAAACAATTATGTCGTCAACATAAACTGCCAGTATGACAAGTTCCTTTCCAAATAGTTTGGTATAAATACATGGTTCTGAAGGAGCCCGTTTAAAACCTAACGCAGAAAGAGTTTCATTCAGCTTTGTGTTCCAAGCACGAGGCGCTTGTTTCAGCCCGTACAAAGCTTTCTTGAGTAGGCAAACTTTATTCTGTTGGCTTGGTTTCTCAAAACCTTGCGGTTGTACCATATATACATCCTCCTCCAATTCTCCGTTTAGGAACGCTGTGTCCACGTCTAAATGTCGCATCTTGAGGCCTAATTTTGCTGCAAGTGCAAACATCATACGTAACGAAGAATTGCGAATTACTGGCGCAAAGGTTTCTGTATAATCCACACCAGCGGTTTGGCTATAGCCTTTGGCTACTAGCCGGGCTTTATATTTCGCAACTGCACCTTCTGCATCCTTCTTTACCTTATATACCCACTTGCATGGTATTATCTTTTGACCATCAGGTTTATCAACCAAAATCCATGTTTTATTATTAATGAGGGATCTATATTCATCTCTCATAGCACCCATCCATTTGTCTCTATCTTCTGATTGAATAGCTTGATTGAAGGTTTCAGGCTCATCAAAACTATAGCTTGCTGACACAAAACCTTTATCTTTCGCTAATCGATTCCTTAAGGGATACCTTCCTTGGAAAATAGGTTCATCAGTAGAAACCTGTTCTTCGAGAATATCCTCCTCATCGTGGGGAATTTCTTCATCAGAAATAGGGTCTTCTGGATCAGGATCGATTTGTGCAACTTCTACGTTCACCTTAGTAGAAGTGCCAGAGCTACCAGCAATGGGATTTTGAACTTCCGCTTCATTCCTGTTTGAGAATACCATCACTGCAGGGGGATCAACAGGAAACTGGCCTGCAGGATTATCACCTTTCAAATCAGAGAAAGCATCTTCGAAGAACACAACATCCCTAGCTTTTAAGAGTCTTCTCGGATAGCTCGCATCTCGGAAGTAATAATTACCTGGATCTTCCGAATATCCAACAAAAGTGTACTGTTTAGCCTTCACATCCAACTTTTTCCTTTGACAATCTGGAATGTGTACTAGTGCTCTACAGCCAAACACTCGTAAGTGACTCAAATCGGGTTTTGAGCCGAACCATATCTCATAAGGAGTAAGGCGATCTAGAGCTCTATGCGGGGATCGATTCTTCAGGTACGTTGCCACTTCTATAGCATCCTGCCAATAGGCTTTGCTAAGAAAACCACCAGCTAACATACACCGCGCTTTTTCCACAATCGTTCTATTTGAACGCTCCGATACTCCATTTTGTTGCGGACTGTGTGGAACTGTGGTTTGATGCACAATACCATTAGAACGTAAATAACTAGAGAACTGTTCATTAACATACTCTGTTCCGCAGTCTGTTCTTAATGCCTTAATTTTAGCTCCTGTTTGGCGCTCGACTAAAGACTGAAAAGCGATAAATTTTGCTTTTACTTCCGTCTTAGAAGCCAAGAAATAAACAAAAGTAAGTCGAGAAAAGTCATCAATGAAGAATAACGCATATTTCTTACCTTGAAATGAATTTTCCGACATAGGTCCACAAATATCGCTGTGGATCAATTCCAATAACGAATTTGTACTCTTAGGCTTATCCACACTTACCGTGAAGGGTTTTCTTGCTTGTTTCCCTTCAACACATGGTATACATGGCTCCTTATCCACTGCTGAGTAATCCATTCCAACTGCACGTCCATTCCTTAGGAGATTCATGTCAAACCTGCAAAGATGACCTAACCGCTTGTGCCACAGCTGAAATTGAGACAGACGGTTAGTGCGTACATCAACAGCCTGAACTTGAGAATCTGCAGAATGACAGTCAGAATTCACATCAAGAGCTACATTTTTGTTAATATTAACATCTAATGTATAAAGCCCGCCATGTACTGAACCGTGTAAAACAGGATTACCTTTATAAGAGAAATAATCTCTATCAAAAAAATTACAGCCAGTATTATCAAAAAGTACACATAAACCTTTATCGACTGCTTTCTTAACCGAAATTACATTAGTGTTCAATTTAGGTACAAGTACAACTTCACTAATCTTGTCGATACTACTATTAGTACTGATTGAAACTGTTCCGATTCCCACGGAATCTATCGCTTCTCCGCTAGCGACGGTCACCTTGCCAGAATGCAGCGGTTTGAGTTCTGTCAGCCAATCAGACCTTGAAGTCATATGAGAAGTAGCTCCAGAGTCGATGTACCACGTATCTTTATTACCATTTACTCCCAAGGCAGTTATTGATGTTGAATCATGCTTATTCTTCAACTTATTGGGGCAATTGTATTTAGTATGACCTCGTACGTGACAATCAAAACATACAACCTCCTTCTTCTTCTTCGTCTTGGTACTATGTTGAATAATTTGACCTTTCTTCGAACGCAACGCAGACTCACAATCATAAGGCTTGGTTTTCGACATCTCATTCAACAGTTTTGCCTTTACCATGACCGTGGTAACCTCAACATTACAATTTTCTAAAGCCATGACCAAGGGATCGAAGTTATGCGTTAGACCTCCCAATAGTATCGCAGCCAAAGAAGAATCCTCGATTTTCTTACCAATATCAGCGAGATCTTGAGCGGTACTTATAACGGCATTTATATACTCTTCGATAGTATTAAACTCTTCAAGACAATATCGGTAAAGCTTACGTTCTAAAGCTAACCTTCTGCCCATGCCCTTATCTTCATAGGCGTTTTGCAACGACGTCCAAGCGGCCTTAGCACTCTCCGCACTCCTCACATGAGTGATGGCTCCTCCATCTAAAGTCATGCAGATTTTGGCTAGTGCTAAATCATCCTTACGCTTTCTCGTTGACTCTGGGGTTTCATCTCCATCAGGATAACCCACAACAGCTTCCCACAGCTGCTCATGCAGTAAGTAAAATCGCATCTTAAACTTCCATGCACTGTAGCCTTCCCGTCCGGAAAGCATACGGATCGCTCCCATTCCCATTGCATTGCTGCTTGTGCCTGGGGACACTCTATCCCCGCTACCTTGCATTTTGCACAATGACGTAGCACAATTTTTTTTTTTTTTCGAGATTCGACGAACTATATTTTCGTGAAAATCATAGTACAACAACACAACTAATATTATATTTATCAGCTAGCTCGCTTGTAAAGCCTCGTGCTGATAACGTGATAAAATTAGAGAAAAACACTGTTGAAGATTGAAATGTTTACTTGTCAACAAGATGAAAGGAAGGAAGAAAAGTGACAATAGAAAAGTAAAAGTCTAGATACAAAATAGTAAATGGAATATCAATTAAACTAATAGAAATATAGCCAGTACCTATTTAACATAGAGGCTACATTACAACAAGTCCATATTCATTTTAAGGCCCATTGGTTGTGCCCAAGTAGGCCCAAGTATTCCAAGGTCTCAGCCAATACTATGACATCATCGGAAAATCGAAGGTGAAGTAAATTGTTATTTCGCCCTTTATTCGTAGTTAAATTCTACAAATTAGTAATTACGAAGTTGCCATAACTTAGGTCTAAAACTGGACAGGTACGGATCCGAAGATATTAACAAATAATGGATAATATCTTCATTTGTAGCAATCCTGCTGGTTTTAAGAGAGTGGAAGATTCCGATTTTTTTTAAATCTTTTTTGCGAGATTCAGATGCCTCTTCAGAAAGTTTGCCGCTAGGAATAAAATTATTGTGCTGAAATAAATCGGCACCATGGACAAGTAATTTACACACGCTTGCAGGCATATAATACCATGAATAGAGCTCGACATATCTATGTGCAGTTGCGGCACATTGCACTCCTAAGTTTACTACATAAAAGAAGAAAATCGAAAATCTTTTGACAAAAAAATATTTTGATGCACTACCTCACTCTTTGGCCAAAAAATGATAACCAAAGGGCTCAGTTAGCAAAACATTTACAATGATAAAATGATTAACTTTATTGAATGACATGATTCATCAATGCTTCTAGCTACCCTTAATTCGTCAAAGCAAATTTGTGCTCCTGGACAGGTCACTACTGGGTGTATGTATATGTATACACACGCATATATACATAATATGCGTGGGTGAGTGTTTTTAGGGCACATTAATTACACGAAGATGTCATCCAAATATGGACGAAGTATTTAATTCATAACTTCTAATCGGGCACATTCGGGACCAAGGTTAAAGGTATCTGAAAGTTTCGGGCTAACATTGCAGGATGGAGAGAATTTATGAATTATTTGGTTTTCATACATTTAAAACACAAAATCAATCATTACTTTGTTTACACGATGAGACAAAGCCCATACCCTCTTATTACAATAAACTGCTCTGGTACCGGTTTTGTTCCTAAACTAGCAAGTTCATGATTATTACGAAATAATGATAGTTCTAAAATTTTTATTAAAAATCCTCGACTAACCATAGACCACTTAGTACCGCAGGATAGTGTCAAAATTTATCGGATCATTCAATCATTCGTTCAGTGACATTTCATTTTACATAACCTTATTTGGTTGTCTGAAGAAAAAATATGTTAGAATTGTTTTTAAGCAACAGTAAATAAAAATATCGACCTAAGTAAGGTTTCCAAGTAATATGCATAGGAATTGCTTATATTTTTGGGATTTCCTCCAAAAAATAGATTAACTTCTTTTTCACAAATAACTTTGGCGTAAAACGGAATGAACTGTCACAGGGATTAGTTGTCATGGTTACTGAATCGATATTTTGTGGTTATTATTTTAGTACTCATCTTAAACTAGGGTCCGGGTGGTTTAACTTAAGCGTTATAGTTGATATACTAAATAACGTTAAACTTAGTTAATTTTGTAATAATGTTTCTAGTTCTCTGTCTCTAGTTCTTCAGTTATTCCCAGTATGAATACCCCTACTTATTTTAAACCACGTTTTGGAATAAGAGGGATAAATACAAATTCGTATAGTGTTTTGATGTTGTCGAAATATTTGCATAATTTAAAGTGTCCAAAAAAGCACTTCATTTTCAAAAAAACGTCAATTTCTCACCCACAGTGAGGCGGTGACTCGCACGGACACTGGATAGGCTCCCTAAACGCAAGGAGGGACAAGGACCTCTCGACACCCTGAGCACCACACAACAATAGTGTACACAGCTTTCTACACACCAGCGCCTATAGCAGACACTGTGCCAACTCGCGACTTATGCATCTTTCACTTCCACTCTACGAGCATATAGCCTTGACATCCCATTCTGGCTGGTCGATTAAGGAAAGCCAGAGGAGAGAGTCCTGCGGCCCCTGCAGGGACCAACCCAAAGGACATCACTTCCTATTCGCGCCACAACGCTGCCCTGGGGAGACTGACTGCACTAATGAGAGTTGTTACTCCTCAAGGAATATTAACCTTAAAATATTTTATTCATTGTGCAAATATCTTTGTGAGCCACCTCTTAAAACGTTATTCGTTTGACTGTTAAAAATGCTTAACGAATATATGTATATAAAATCGTTATTTTACCTTCTCAGGTTATTTTACTTTCTCTTTAGTGGCTATCAGCTGACCAATGTGCCATACTAAAGTCAAAAGAAGTTGAGTTTACGAAATTTAGGTTTAATTACTAAAAATTAATCCGTTAAATAATTGTTAACTTCACTAATTAGCAAGAGAATGCTAATTGAATAATTGTATAGTAACGTACCTGATGCAGATACTGATAATGTTGTAGTTGAATCAGGCAACTGCGGTGCGTTTACATCCAAAGCATTTTGCGCTGGTTTTATGGGTCTCTTTTCAACAAATGTTGATATTGGTAATGTTGGTAATGTGCCTGAAATAAGTAAAATAAGAATATTACTACACCCGGCGTCGAAAAATTCTCTGTTCTAACTCTTGATAAGCACATTTCTATTAATTATAATTTTATTTAAAAAGTTCCCTAATAAACTAAATAAAAAACATAATTTTTCAAAATCAAATAAAACCTAATGCAACAAATAGAGTGTCAAGAAAATTCTAAGGATTTTTTTTTGCTCGGGAGAGTCGCGAGTCGCGCTAATTTGTGGATATAACAGGGTCAACACGGGGTTAATGTGGGTCATTCGCTATTTAATAGTTGAAGGGGCACACGCACTGATTTTACTGAAGAAAGAACATCTGGAAAATGGATACTACAGCTGATTAGGCGGCTCAAGTAGTTGTACTACTGCAAGCAGGGGTGTCGCCAAGCAACTGAATCCAGGCCGTTTTGCAGTTCGAAGAATCTACCAGCGCTTTTTAGACCAGTGGCTGTATCCGGTGACATGGGTCCGGTAGACGTCGCTGCACTTCGGAAAGAGACGACCGGTTTTTTGTGTCGTACTCTTCAAGAAATTGCTTCTCAAACGCTGTTCAGTTGCGACAAGAGCTCCAGCGTTTGTGAGAGCTATTCTCTTCTCAGACGAGACACAAGTGTGTTTTTTTTTTCGACAACCAACGAAGAATAGAATACCAGAGGCAGGGTGAACATTACATTAGATTTTAAGACACTTTTTGTACTTTTTTTAATGTAAATTATTGATTGTTAAAAAGAAGAATTTTAATTGAATACTTAATAGTGAACAACCATTCTAATCTAGTGTCTAGTGTGATGATAAGTAATCACATAACAGATAATTTCAACTCACTTGGCATATTTAATGTAGGTACTGCGATGTTGCTAATTCTCTTGAGACGCAGGCAATACTTCTCATCAAAATGCGCATGGCAAACTTTGCGATACTTATGAATGTCATAGTTGTTTAATGCCAAGATATCACCTCCAATCGCCATAACCCATTCATTAAAGCGTGATGGGTCTTTATCTGGATTTGGAAACAAATGTAAAGTCTGATGTGATTCTGAAACAATTGAAATTATTCCACAATGTACTTACCTATACTATGAGACACAAAAAAAACAGGATTCTTCTACAAATTACATGCTAGGTGGGCTCGGATTAAGGTAAGACATAAAAGATTCCATAGGATCTAAGCCCTTGTCCAGAAGAGATGAATTCATCGCGAATCGTTATCATACGCGCATTAAGTACTGGGTTACTCCTCGGAGTGAACCTCTAAACTAGGTACTAACTTCTTAGTTGCGTCCAAAACAAAAATAAGTCCTACACCAAATGCTCGCGCGTCAAACGATCCTCTGGACGGAATATTTGTTTGCAGATACATTTATGAAACAAAATATTTAACTTACTTCCTTTCGTACATTCCGGGACACAGCACTTTTTAAATGACATAATGATTGTTTTTTTAAGTGTCTTTAATTTATTATTTATTTATTTATTTCTTGCACTTTATATAAACAATAAAGAAACATAAATTTCTAAGCCAATGCTCAGAACCTCGAGTCTCTGTCTCACATACACTCTAAACCGCACAACTGCACTATCCGGAGGAGATAATACTCAAACTCAACGTATTACACAAAAATTGAGAAGATTTACAAGTAATAATTTCCGATAAAAACAGAATTAAGCACAAGAAATAGCGAAAAAAAACTTTTTAGGTAGAAGTTACCATAGAGTAACATGAATACTGGAAAGAAGATACAAGGTGAAAGACAGAAAGACATATAATATCAAAGAGAAAAATAGAAAAATAATACTAGATAATGAGGCGTTTTCTTAAAAAAAATAAAAGCTAATAAATGAGCAGGCGAAAATAGTTCTGTCAATGTCAATTCCGTTGACTACGTACTATAGTCGGATTTTATTTAGACAAGTAAACTGACAGAAGTCAATGTGTCATTCCCATACATTAGCAACTGTCAAATCACTTTATATAATGAGCAGCAGGGTCTATTATCTTGCCTTAATCAGGTTTTGACCGTACGTTGCACACATGTTCACTTTTTTGTATATGGTAGTCGGGCATGAATACCATATCGTATTTTTTTTTACTCTATTACACTTAAACGAATACCTACAAAGTACGTACGTTTTTTCCTAAAAAGAACGTTTATTCAAAGTGTAACAATATAATCTATTTTATATTATCACAGCTTTAATGGGGCGTTTTCTTAAATAAATAAAACCTTATAAAATAATAGCTCAATAGATGGCGCTTAGAAGACGAAAATAGTTCTGCCAATGTCAATTCGGTTGACTACGTCATCATCATCAGCCCATTTAAGTCCCCACTGCTGGGGCACGGGACTCCCTCAAACACATGAGGGGTAATTTCCATACTCACCACGCTTGGCAGACGGGTTGGCGAGGGTTTTGATATAAATGCAGAGTTTTCCTTCTCTGGGCGCTGATGATCATGCCAGCAGCTTTACCTTAGTCGCCTTAATTACGATACCTCGGTAAGAGTGACGGTGCCCTATTCTACTCTGCCGGGGACCACACGGCGAAATATTTGTAATAGTTGACTACGTACTATAGTAGAATGTTTAATTAGACAAAGTAAACAGACAGATGTTTTTTTTTTTTTTTTTTTGTCGGTCGGTCGGTTCTGTCAACCTACGTGTGCACGTTTTGGTTTTGAACAGAGTCACCGGGCTTGTGGGGAGCAGAAGGCAGTACTATTATTCTATGCAGAAGGCTCACACCCTAAAGCAGACAGATGTCAATGTGTCATTCCTATACATTTGCAAAATGCCAAAATGTCAAAATCACTGTCGCTTTAGGGTAGAAAAAAATAATTATTACCAATAAATGGGACAACTATTTTTTTTTTACTCTATTACACTTAAAAGTCCAACTGCCGCACTCAGAGACGTCAATTAAGCTTATTGTTTACTTACTTAATTATGAAAAATGCGTACATATTGAAATAAGTGTCAATATTTTTTCTTAATTTGGCGGTAACTTTGGATTACCGCCACTTTTTATTTATAAATAAAACAGTAAAACTTGTTAATACTTACACGATAGTTCTCTTATATGATTGTTATGTTGTGTACACATATTTTTGGTGTTGCAACCTACCATTATTTTCTATGTTTTGTTTTGAGTAATCATGTATTGTTGTAACTCTGTTCTGTGTACCAAATAAAGAAAATAAAATAAAAAAATTTTTGGCGGTAATCCAAAATTCGAGTGCAAAAGCAGACCAAACAGTTAACTATAAGTACTTATTAAATAAATAGTAGGTATTGGTGTTTGCAGCGAGGTTGAAACCCCGAAATTGTGTAAAATAGATCCGGTTTAGTAGCTAAAATTTTTAATTGATTGGCGGCGCTAGTGTGCCCTACCAGTCACCTTGAGGTGACGGGTAGGGCACAAAGGTAGGGGAAAAATTTATTCACGCTAAAAGCGTCCACTATTGGCGTGAATCAATTTTTCGCGTACAAAAACGGACCCAACATTTGTGCATGGTTATGTAATAAATGATATTAGTGTTTTCCGAGAGGTTGTAACCCCGAAATTGTTTTAAAGAGATCTGGTTTAGTAGCTAAAAATTAAAATCGATTGGCGTCGTTAGTGTGCTACCCGTCACCTTAAGTACCAATCATAGTCAATTTGACTGCGGCAGTTTATCTTCCTGAATTAATCTGAACAAGAACTTAAAATAGTTATTACTTACCAACCAAATTTGTAAAAAATATCTTTTGAATAGGCTTATGTATTAGGTCAGATATTGGCAGATTTTTAAATAGCATTGAGAATTAACGGTCAAAAGGAGCTATGTACTAAATTTCAGCTTGAAACTTTATGTATTACTTTTGCTATGAGCCCTCAAAGGCAAAGATAGGCAATTATTTTTTAAGTCTTAAATTTACAAAATATTTATACAGGTTGTATCTGTGGACATTTACATCCCTTTAACCACGTGGTCTACCAACCATTCTGAACGACATTTGTTCTAGGACTTATCGAATTTAGTCGAATACGGGGTTGCAGGCGCCATATTTGTCTTCGGACCTGGGGATGCTGTATCCGGCTCCGCCGTGCGAGTTGCGCGGCGGTACCCTGCGCTGTAAGGTCGCAACCTTCGAATTGCGGTGGGAGGTCGGAGTTTTTCTGCGTCGCGGATTTTCCCGGCTCAGCGGCGTCGGTTTCTGCGACGCGTTATTGCGTTGAAAGCCTGCGGTTTGTCCCTAACTCACACTGCACTGCAACCAGCAGTGTAGGTGCGGGGAGGAGTGATCGCAGTCTTCCTCTCGGTGGTGCTTGCACTGCAGCCAGCAGTGTGGGTGCTACCTCTTCGCCCAAACAGGGCGACGGATAAAGCCTCCGTGGCAGTCCTCCCCCCCGGTCTGAGTGTTTCCTGGGCGAGGGATGGAAACGCCCCAGTATTTTTATTGGGTATGCCTCCGGACGGTCTTTGTTTGCAGAGACCTAACCCGGAGGAGAGCCCCTCTCAGCGTGCATTAAGATGCATTTTCCCTGGGTCACCAACAAAAAGGGACCAAGAACTAGTAATTTCTTTTGGTGACAAAGGTGGTTCCGAGACGTCAAGCGAGTGTTGTTATTTTTCCGATGAATAAGATGCATAATTATTTAATTACTTGCGATTTATTGCGTGTGTCGGTGTGTACCACTAAGAATATTTACATACTTATCGTATTCCATATCCAGATAGTTCAAATTCATAGATAAAATGTTGATTAAAATTAAAAATCAAATAAATAAAAAGTCGATTAGATATCTAACTTAGACACCGATATTTTTAAGAATCGAGAATGTTTTCATTCTCGATTCTTAAAAATATCGGTTTGGTTTAAAAGGAGCGTCTCACTTTTCATGTCAAAATAGAACTGTCCTATTCACCTTTATATACTGAAAGGCAAGTGTATGAAGAGAACCAGCTCATTCCTCAACTAATTTTCTAAGGAACGTGTCTCTTTAATCACTTGACATTGGCAGAGTTGTCTCGTAAGAGCAACAGCAAGCCATAAAAAAAAAAAAAAAAAGGCAAGTGTATTTTTTTTCCCGTTTTTCAGATCAGCTCGTAATACCTATAGTAAGGTAGTGTAAACGCCATAGTACGGAGACGTTATATTATTTTTAATTTTAACGTTGTTTGGGAAAACAAGTAAATGTCGGGAAAACAAGTAAATGTGGGCAAAACAAAAGAATGTCTGAATAGCTTATTAAATAACGGGTACTAATTAAACAAGCTTCTTTTTAATAGCATTATTCGCCTCAGAAAATATATGTTACCTTCTAAATTACTAAGTCGGCCACAACCAATGCGCGTCTTAATAATAGTATCTCAGACACTAGTTATCTTATATGTAAGCCACTGTAAATATAACTCAGCATGGTGGTTATTTTTTAGCATCTAAATTTGTGGTATGCATTCAAATAGGAAGCTTCTAAAGTATTAATATATGACACCAAAATAGTAAGAATATTAGCCTCTAATTGCATAATTGAGTATGAATAAAATGTAACTCATCCTACATTAATCGATTGTTAAATGTACCTAAAATTGTCATCAAATAGTATAATTAAAGCCACTACATATTATTATTATGTATTACACATGAACTATTAAGGAAAAGTCAGCCAGAGTGATGGTAGCCTAGTGGTTTAGAACGCGCCCTCCACGCGGAGGGTCGATTTCTCTAGATTTTTGAAATCTATGTGCATATTTATATATTTACCTCGGCGGTGAAGGAAAACATCGTGAGGAAACCTACTCGTTTGGGATAGTTTCAGAAGCGTGTAACCATGATTCAGTTGGTCTTGTTCCTCTGTCAAAGGGTTGCGAAGGTCAGACGGCAGTCGCTTTATTGTAATTACTAGGCTCCCCAAATCCTGAATCATGATCAAAGCGTACCCTGGGCTCCAAACCCCAGCTTTGGATTCAACCGAGAATTATACGCAAATATGAAGAAGAAGAACTATTAAGGACAGTCATAATTAAACCATTTATTTATGCAAATCAATTTGTGTATTAATATGTGTAACAAGTACAATCATTTATAGAAAAGTAATTAATAAACATTATAATTACGTGATTAAAAGAAAAGAAAATAAGGGAAGGCGGGCACAAGTATCGAATACCGCTATATGTTGTTAAGTATTGAAGCTTGAATACATAATTTTTGAGGAGCTTGTATTGAAGCTGTAAAACGTAATATGGTGATGAGTTACACATTTCGCGGCTGAGTTGGTAAATTAGTTTGCAATGTATAAATCAGAAGGACAAGGAAAATTAATTGTTGATATCGACTTGACGCTTTCTTTAACATTTTTAGTTGGCGTTGTAAAGAAGATGAATCAGTTAATTAAAGGCTATGTCAATTTCCCGGTGCTTAGTTAGTAAATCAGAAGTTTGCGCGCGTGGCCAAATAAAAATTCTGTGGCCTTGTTTATTATTTCTCTTAAATAAGCGATTCTGTGTTGAAAAACAGGTTCACGCTAATATCGCCCTTATTGACATATTAACTATCTTATCTTATTCAGCGGTCACTATAGAGCATAATTGACATTTTCTAAAAATGAGAATAAGGTCGATAATCGCGTGAATGTTTTACAACACAGATTCGTTAAATAAGCTATTTCAGACATTCTTTTGTTTCAACTAATTTATAAGCGCGGTAGAGACAAGTTACCTATCTTCCGCTATTTTGATTTAATGTAAGGATTCAGCCAATTTTGACAAATAAAAATTATTAACTTACGTAAGTAACGGCGTTATAAATCAACGAAAAGTAAACACATTTAATCATGAATATTGCGCGCGCATGTTATAGGTCCTTTATTTATGGTATCGCAGGTATTTTATACTGTCAATTTGTTACTCTAAACTGCGAAGTTTACCAAGATGATGATATCTTTGTCCTAATATTGTCATTTATGATATATACATACCGATTGTATAAAGTGGCAGCTGTTGCACAATTGAGACCCCACACTAAGCGTTTTTTTGAGCTCGCATCCTGTGAAGCCTCAGCTCTTTCCTGGACAATCCTGTTCTCCAACCGCTCGGACCCGCTGATGTCTGTGCCGACTATCGGATGGTCCCAGCAGTCGGTGGGACGTTCTTCAGGATTTGGCTCTTGAGGTCGCTGTCTAAGATAACTGAGGTTTTGGCCTCTATCCTCGTAGACAATGACTTCATGATGCTTTGAGGCTGCCAGGGCTCCAAGATAATCCTCGGTCATGCCCTTTTCGAGGCTCACGACCATGGCGTCGACACTGATTGTTTTTGAGGGAGCGCGTTCGCTTGTGCCCCTCTCGCCTATCTTTGCCAGCACCTTGCAGGCTTGTTGAAATTCCGTAGTATCAAGTTCTCTGCAGAAGAGTGCGATGGTCTTGTTTTTCCTTCGCACTATCCTGCAGGTCTGCTTTTCCACGGATACCACTTGCAGTTCATTGAACGCTCTACGTTTCATGGTGGTTTTGAAGGTGCTGCCATTGAGAAGCGAGGCTAGGCCCGGCGAGATGCTCACAGTGTTTTTCGCCATAGCCGTGCAGAACGCGATGCCCACTCTTTCGGAATTTGCTTCCATGAAGAGGGCGACACCTCGCAGACGCAACTGGGCTTTCCTGTCTCCCCCGATTGCAGTAGGTTAAAGGGGCGGTGTGTGATTGTTAGTTGTTGCTGTATTTGTGTAATTTGTGTGTTGGTTGTCGGTGTTGAATGGGTTGTTGTTGTCTGTGCTATTGTAGGGTTGGCCGTAGTTCGTGTGAGAGTCGGGTTGGTTGTAGTCCGTGTGAGAGTCTGGTTGGTGACCGGAGTCGTTCCCAGAGTGCTGTTGCGTTTTGTGGTTATCGAGGCAATTATATCTACGTATTGCAGGAATTTTTGCCTCGTGTCCGCCCCGGCTAATAGGTCTGGCAGCTGGTCTTTTGTAAGCTCCGTCTGAATGTCGCATTCCAAGTGGTATCTAGCCTGTAGGAACCTCGGGCAGTCGAGCAGTATGTGCCACACCGATTCGCTGATGTTCTGGTCGCACTCGCAACCGGGGTCGCTTCTCAGCTTGAACCGGTGCAAATACTCTCTGAATCCACCATGGCCTGTCAGAATTTGTATCTGGAGCGGGGTCAGTTTCGTTTCTCTCACGATGCGATACGCTTTGGCCACATCTGGGAGGAAGGTCTTCGTCACTGATCCCGTTGTTGAGGTAATGTACCGGTCTTGCCACCTGCATACAGTTTCCTCCCTGATTTTTTTCCTGACATACGATAGTGGAACTTCTGCGTAGTCGGGGGAAGGCTTCTCGGAGTGGGCAGCTGATTTTGCCAACTCGTCAGCCCTTTCATTTCCCACGGTTCCAACATGAGCTCTGAGCCAGAATAATCTCACCTGTTTTCCTGAAGCACGGATGTCTGATATGTTCTCCCCAATGGTTTTGGCCAAGGGGTGAAGGAGTTTGGGGTTGGACAGCAACTCCAGCGATGATCGTGAGTCGCTGAGTATGTTGACTGTGTCCCGTTCGCTCTCCTTCGCCCTTAGCACCGCCCTATGGAGAGCATATAGTTCCGACTGGAACACCGTGCAGGTCAACGTTACGAAAGTTTCGAGATGGACTGCCTTCATTGTCTTTTTGACAATTCCTTCCAGTTCGAAATCGAGCCAGCGCTGCACCTGCTGCAGCGCCATCCTTGTTCCGTCTGCCTCTTGAAGCCGTCGTTCATATTCGACTTTCTGCCGGTCTAACTCTTGTCTATGAGAACGCTCCATCCTGACCGCTTCCCTAGCTGCCCTCACTCTCTCTTTCTCCAGGTTTAACCGGTGTCGGTTCCTTGAGTCTGCGAGCGAGAGCACCAGTTCGTTGAGGTTAGAAAGGCACTCAACCGCTATAGCTCTCAAATCCTTTTTCAAGGTCTTCGAGCTCTCTAGTGCCTCTTTCCCCACCTGGTAGTATTCCCGGGCTCTGTTTGTGGCGAGGTCTTTGCACACACCTGTGTGTGCTCCTCCTAGCGGCGGGAGGATACTCTGTCTGCCGGTCTCGCTTTCGACATCTGTCCAGGCGTCGTCGCTTGCGATCTCTGACTCCCAGATTCCCAATTCCCGTAGGTCCTCCTCTACTTCCGAACGTAGGGTTTTGGTGTCCGGGAGCTTTTTTACCCCTTCCTCCCCCTCCTGGTCCACCCTCCGTTCCGGTGTCATAGATAACACAATAGAGTAGTGGTCTCTTTGAGGGAAGGTCTGAGCGAGTTCGCAGCTTTCCTCGATTGCTTGCATTTCCGGGGTGGGGGTTTCCTTATGCGTTAAGGTTGTTGCTGTAGGTGTATGGATTTGTTCCTGATCTTTCGGCGGTGATGTCAGGGTCGCGTCCAGCATCGATACGTCGGCCAGTTTTCTGGTATCGTCTACCACTGTCCGCCGTGCCGTAGCCTGCGCGTTTTTCAGCGACACCGCTCGTCTTAGTCCTCCGGTCGCCGTCTTTTTCGATAAGCCTTGCTTGAGTGCGATGGTGCGACAAAGCTCTGTGGGGATCTTTGTTGCCGGTACACTGACTCGCTTCGTGATTCGGCCTGTCTTTTTGGGTTGTTTTTTTTGTTTTGTGTGTCGGTGTGTGCCCTGGGAGGGCTTCAGATTGTGTTGTGTCTGTTGGGCCTTGCGGCCCAGTGTGTTCTTGTTTCCTATTATTTTTGAAAACTGTACTTGATTGCGTGTGTGTTGGTGTGGTGTGTGATATGTGTGCGGTGTGTGTTTTGTGTTTCATGTGAGTTGTGTCTGGTGTTTGTTGTTTTGAGTCCTGCTCTGTATCGGGTGAAGTGTGGGGAAGAGGGGGAGTTTTAGTAGTTGGTGTGGTTTTAGTGGTTAAGGGTGGTGTGTAACTTCTTTTTCACAAATAACTTTGGCGTAAAACGGAATGAACTGTCACAGGGATAAGTTGTCATGGTTACTGAATCGATATTTTGTGGTTATTATTTTAGTACTCATCTTAAACTAGGGTCCGGGTGGTTTAACTTAAGCGTTATAGTTGATATACTAAATAACGTTAAACTTAGTTAATTTTGTAATAATGTTTACTCTAGTTCTTCAGTTATTCCCAGTATGAATACCCCTACTTATTTTAAACCACGTTTTGGAATAAGAGGGATAAATACAAATTCGTATAGTGTTTTGATGTTGTCGAAATATTTGCATAATTTAAAGTGTCCAAAAAAGCACTTCATTTTCAAAAAAACGTCAATTTCTCACCAACAGTGAGGCGGTGACCCGCACGCACACTGGATAGGCTCCCTAAACGCAAGGAGGGACAAGGACCTCTCGACACCCTGAGCACCACACAACAATGGTGTACTGCTTTCTACACACCAGCGCCCATAGCAGACACTGTGTCAACTCGCGACTTATGCATCTTTCACTTCCACTCTACGAGCATATAGCCTTGACATCCCATTCTGGCTGGTCGATTAAGGAAAGCCAGAGGAGAGAGTCCTGCGGCCCCTGCAGGGACCAACCCAAAGGACATCACTACCTATTAGCGCCACAACGCTGCCCTGGGGAGACTGACTGCACTAATGAGAGTTGTTACTCCTCAAGGAATATTAACCTTAAAATATTTTATTCATTGTGCAAATATCTTTGTGAGCCACCTCTTAAAACGTTATTCGTTTGACTGTTAAAAATGCTTAACGAATATATGTATATAAAATCATTATTTTACCTTCTCAGGTTATTTTACCTTCTCTTTAGTGGTTATCAGCTGACCAATGTGCCGTACTAAAGTCAAAAGAAGTTGAGTTTACGAAATTTAGGTTTAATTACTAAAAATTAATCCGTTAAATAATTGTTAACTTCACTAATTAGCAAGAGAATGCTAATTGAATAATTGTATAGTAACGTACCTGATGCAGATACTGATAATGTTGTAGTTGAATCAGGCAACTGCGGTGCGTTTACATCCAAAACATTTTGCGTTGGTCTCATCGGTCTCTTTTCAACAAATGTTGATATTGGTAATGTTGGTAATGTGCCTGAAATAAGTAAAATAAGAATATTACTACACCCGGCGTCGAAAAATTCTCTGTTCTAACTCTTGATAAGTACATTTCTATTAATTATAATTTTATTTAAAAAGTTCCCTAATAAACTAAATAAAAAACATAATTTTTCATAATCAAATAAAACCTAATGCAACAAATAGAGTGTCAAGAAAATTCTAAGGATTTTTTTTGCTCGGGAGAGTCGCGAGTCGCGCTAATATGTGGATGTAACAGGGTCAACACCGGGTTAATGTGGGTCATTCGCTATTTAATAGTTGAAGGGGCACACGCACTGATTTTACTGAAGAAAGAACATCTGGAAAATGGATACTACAGCTGATTAGGCGGCTCAAGTAGTTGTACTACTGCAAGCAGGGGTGTCGCCAAGCAACTGAATCCAGGCCGTTTTGCAGTTCGAAGAATCTACCAGCGCTTTTTAGACCAGTGGCTGTATCCGGTGACATGGGTCCGGTAGACGTCGCTGCACTTCGGAAAGAGACGACCGGTTTTTTGTGTCGTACTCTTCAAGAAATTGCTTCTCAAACGCTGTTCAGTTGCGACAGGAGCTCCAGCGTTTGTGAGAGCTATTCTCTTCTCAGACGAGACACAAGTGTGTTTTTTTTTTCGACAACCAACGAAGAATAGAATACCAGAGGCAGGGTGAACATTACATTAGATTTTAACACTTTTTGTACTTTTTTTAATGTAAATTATTGATTGTTAAAAAGAAGAATTTTTATTGAATACTTAATAGTGAACAACCATTCTAATCTAGTGTCTAGTGTGATGATAAGTAAATCACATAACAGATAATTTCAACTCACTTGGCATATTTAATGTAGGTACTGCGATGTTGCTAATTCTCTTGAGACGCAGGCAATACTTCTCATCAAAATGCGCATGGCAAACTTTGCGATACTTATGAATGTCATAGTTGTTTAATGCCAAGATATCACCTCCAATCGCCATAACCCATTCATTAAAGCGTGATGGGTCTTTATCTGGATTTGGAAACAAATGTAAAGTCTGATGTGATTCTGAAACAATTGAAATTATTCCACAATGTACTTACCTATACTATGAGACACAAAAAAACAGGATTCTTCTACAAATTACAATGCTAGGTGGGCTCGGATTAAGGTAAGACATAAAAGATCCCATAGGATCTAAGCCCTTGTCCAGAAGAGATGAATTCATCGCGAATCATTATCATACGCGCTTTAAGTACTGGGTTACTCCTCGGAGTGAACCTCTAAACTAGGTACTAACTTCTTAGTTGCGTCCAAAACAAAAATAAGTCCTACACCAAATGCTCCCGCGTCAAACGATCCTCTGGACGGAATATTTGTTTGCAGATACATTTATGAAACAAAATATTTAACTTACTTCCTTTCGTACATTCCGGGACACAGCACTTTTTAAATGACATAATGATTGTTTTTTTAAGTGTCTTTAATTTATTATTTATTTATTTATTTCTTGCACTTTATATAAACAATAAAGAAACATAAATTTCTAAGCCAATGCTCAGAACCTCGAGTTTCCGGTATATAATACTACTCTTTGCTCGAGTCTCTGTCTCACAAACACTCTAAACCGCACAACTGCACTATCCGGAGGAGATAATACTCAAACTCAACGTATTACACAAGAATTGCGAAGATTTACAAGTAATAATTTCCGATAAAAACAGAATTAAGCACAAGAAATAGCGAAAAAAAACTTTTTAGGTAGAAGTTACCATAGAGTAACATGAATACTGGAAAGAAGATACAAGGAGAAAGACAGAAAGACATATAATATCAAAGAAAAAAATAAAAAAATAATACTAGATAATGAGGCGTTTTCTTAAAAAAAATAAAAGCTAATAAATTAGCAGGCGAAAATAGTTCTGTCAATGTCAATTCCGTTGACTACGTACTATAGTCGGATTTTTTTTAGACAAAGTAAACTGACAGAAGTCAATGTGTCATTCCCATACATTAGCAACTGTCAAATCACTTTATTTAATGAGCAGCAGGGTCTATTATCTTGCCTTAATCAGGGGGTCTAATTTCAAGTTACCACGTACGATCGTTCGATCGAGCCGACAGTCAATCAATTGTAGTTTAGTTTGGCAATTTGAAATACCATCGTATGGGACACTTTCGTACGGATCCGACCATAGACTCTCGTGAATGAATGATATTCGCGATGATAGTGTCGCCGAAAGACCCACATCAAATAAAACCAATTGAATTGATTTTATTTATAATTAACAATAATTTTTTTAAAGAATAAAAGATATTTGACTTTTTAAATTAAAGGACTATTGTTTAATGTGTTTGAAAGAAAGATTTTACATAATAAAAACATTAAAATGTTAAAATATTTTTAAAAATCTGACAGCTTGCTATTTTTCTACATCATAGCCCATATAGTTATCTGTGGCCATCTGTGAAACATTAGAAAAAAACTTGTAAATTATTGACTTATCGTACGTACATACATAAATATGTAATCTCAATACATATTTAAATATTGTAAAATTGTTTGAAAGCGTATGTACATTAGTATTATGCTTATATACAAGTTCTATAGTTATCTAAAGACTCTACTTTCTTAAGTAAAATCAAGTATAAGTTAGGTTAGTTGCATAATCCTACCTAAATAAGTTTATTTGTTATTAATTACTATTCCAACTACTCTGCCGGGGACCACTCGGCCACGGAGTAGAATAGGCCATCCTCACTCTTACCGAGGTGTCGTAAAAGGCGACTAAGGCATAGCTGCTGGCATGATCATCAGCACCCAGACAAGGAAAACTCTGCATTTATATCAAAACCCTCGCCAACCCGTCTGCCAAGCGAGGTATGGCAATTACCCCTCATGTGATTGAGGAAGGCCCGTACCCCAGCAATGGGGACTTAAATGGGCTGATGATGACTATTCCAATTTACACTTTAGAAAGAACAACTTTGTTACATCATTTCTATAATTTAACCATTTGTAATTAAATATTTCAGTAAACAAGACATCAAAGTTCTCCATTGGACCAAACTGTAATAGAAAGCTGAGCTAGAATGACTGTGAGAGGAGAATGAGTTGAACAAAGTGAACATCTCACCGGAGGTAATCAATTAACAAAAAGTTATTTAACTGAATCTATAATATCTGTGCTATAACTAATTTCCTTACTGAAAGAAAAAACATTAAGATAAAGATAATATAATTGTTTGAAACATGTATACAAAAGTGTAATCCTTATAATTAAATATTTCACAACATCACATACATTGATCTGACTCCGAGATAGGTAGCTCAAGCACCTGTGTTACGGATATCAGAATCAACAGTGGGATTACAAATATATGCATATAATACTTTTACTTTTATAAGTACATACTAATAATACATAGAAAACACCCAGACCAATACAAACAGACATGTTCATGCACACAAATGTTTTTACTGTGCGGGGATCGAACCCGCAACCCTTGGAACAAAGGCAGCATTCACTACCATTCCAAATGGGTCGTCAAATCCTTGCAGTGTTATTCTTGGTTGGTGGTCCAGAACCATGACTTTGGAGCCCAGTGTACTCATGAACCATGATCGAGGATTTGGCGAGTCTGGCAATTACAATGAAGGGACTGCCGTACGACCTTTGCCACGGAGGAACCACACCAAATGGATAATGGTGACATGTTTCAAAAACTTATCTCAGTTATGTGCATATTTCTACAATTTACACATTGTGGAACTAATAATTTCTGTGTATTATTTCTCTTTCTGTTACATTATTACCATACCAATCTAAAACTCCTTTATTCTTGCAGAATGTCTACCAGTGTTGCACAGGACTCCGCTAGAAAAAACATACCCAGTTCCAGTCTTCCGGGCTTCGTTGCTATATGAAGTTGTTTATTTGCTAAAACTAGTCTAGGACAACCTGTGAGAAGTACGATTTGCTTCAGTAGTCATTTATTATGTAAATAGTTAATGGTTTTTAATCAATACTAGTATCACAATATGTGTGTATAATTATAATGGCCTTGTTATTTATATGAGACTTTATTGCGCAGACACGAAATACAACGTAAAAAGTATACATAGTTTCTCCTTAAAATAGGATAACATTTATTTTATTTTTTATTACTTATTTTAATAAATGATTCAATTATGATGTTGTTTTTATTTTCATTTTCCTCAAATCCTGCCCACTTGAACTTTCACTTTACATTTGAATGTATGTTAATCGCAGTGAGTGTTAATATGGCATTGGAACAATAGGAGTGTATGATGCCTTAGATCCAAGGGTTGCAGGGTTCGATCCCTGCACAGTACAAACATTGCGTGCATGAACATGACTATTTGTACAGGTCTAGGCGTTTTCTATGTATTATAAACACATACTTATAATACATAGAAAACACATATTAACAATAACAAGTATTATATGTATATATTTGTAATCCCACTGTATTGATTCTGATATCTGTAACACAGGTGCTCGAGTGTAGTGAAATATTTATTTATTTATTTGCCAGCAATGAAGGCTCCGGACTGAATACATCACAACTCATGGTATGGGTGTTTTCTATTAAGTACTTGTGTAAATATTTGTAATCCCACTGTATTGATTCTGATATCTGTAACAAAGATGCTTCAGTTATGTAACTATCTCGGAGTCGAGTCGGATGAATGTATGTGATGTGAAATATTTATTTATTTACCAGCAATGAAGGCTCCGGACTGAATATATCACAACTCATGGTATGTGTGTAAATATCTTAGAGTCAGATCAATGTATGAGATGTGAAATATTTATTTATTCTGCAGTATATGGGACATACTTACAGCTACCTTTTCATACCTATATAACAATTGGTCACTAACTATAGTAGAGCAAATGTATTAAACCAGTTAAACTTATGCAATGTGTGACTTTCAATGGATATTCAAAATTTTTAAATATATAAGTAGGTTAGTACTTAAATACTTAGTTATGTACCTAACAAATAGTTAAGTGTGGCAGGTAAGTAGGTATACCCACTTTTTAATGAAAGAGAAAACTTATTACCTACTTATACTTGTAATACCTGTAGACAGTTAACCTAGGCAAAATTATTGCCTCTTGTAATCATTGTGGCTAGTAATAGAAAATGGTAAAAAACCCACTCGAAAGGTATTTAACTTAGTATTTTAGTAAAAGTTAGGTAGGTTAATACCTAATTGAGTCAAAAGCCTATCTAATTAATCCCTAACTAAACCATCAAAAGTTTCAAACTTTTGAACTGCTAAATAAGATTCAGTTTGAAGAATACAATGCAGTCGTAGAAAAATTAATCTGTGCAGATTAATTACATACCTAGTGAATGTAGTTACCTATTATAAGAAGCCTACACCACTAGATAGGTACTTAGCAGGTACTTATACTTAAATGTGCATAAATCATTGAACAATTGCATTACATTATAGTAATAAACTCACTGGTAAATCTACAAAATTTCTCAGTAGGTAAATAAGTAATACCTACTTAAGTACCTATTGTAAATTTACTTCCATGTTTAAACGAAAATAAATTACTAAGATTCATACATAAAAAGTACTCAATGTATTCATAATCATCTATATAGGTATAGCAATTTTTACATTTTTTACCAAGAAACTCCGCTATTTTGATTTAATCTAAGAAAAAACGAATCTTAATTGGTATATCAGACATTGGACCTTGTATATAAGGCATAAAGATCCTTTTTTAATACACCATAAATCCATTCAACCGAACAAAAACACCTATCTAGCTATCGTGAATTATGACATAAGGACGCGAGACACGAGTTGTCAAATTCAATATTTCGGAAGCGGTTTGGTACTTTCAAATTAGGGTTTGGGACGAGATGTGTCAAAAGAGTTTCGGTTGAGTTCAACCGACGCAATGTTCACTTCAAATTAGGAAACGTCGTCAAATACGTTTGATTGAGTCTCAAAGTTAACTTCAAATTAGACCCCCAGGTTTTGACCGTACGTTGCACACATGTTCACTTTTTTGTATATGGTAGTCGGGCATGAATACCATATCGTATTTTTTTTTTACTCTATTACACTTAAACGAATACCTACAAAGTACGTACGTTTTTTCCTAAAAAGAACGTTTATTCAAAGTGTAACAATATAATATATTTTATATTATCACGGCTTTAATGGGGCGTTTTCTTAAATAAATAAAAGCTTATAAAATAATAGCTCAATAGATGGCGCTTAGAAGACGAAAATAGTTCTGTCAATGTCAATTCGGTTGACTACGTCATCATCATCAGCCCATTTAAGTCCCCACTGCTGGGGCACGGGCCTCCCTCAAACACATGAGGGGTAATTTCCATACTCACCACGCTTGGCAGACGGGTTGGCGAGGGTTTTGATATAAATGCAGAGTTTTCCTTCTCTGGGCGCTGATGATCATGCCAGCAGCTTTACCTTAGTCGCATTTTACGATACCTCGGTAAGAGTGAGGGTGCCCTATTCTACTCTGCCGGGGACCACACGGCGAAATATTTGTAATATTTGTAATAGTTGACTACGTACTATAGTAGAATTTTTAAATAGACAAAGTAAACAGACAGATGTCAATGTGTCATTCCTATACATTTGCAAAATGCCAAAATGTCAAAATCACTGTCGCTTTAGGGTAGAAAAAAATAATTATTACCAATAAATGGGACAACTATTTTTTTTTACTCTATTACACTTAAAAGTCTAACCGACGCACTCAGAGACGTCAATTAAGCTTATTGTTTACTTACTTAATTATGAAAAGTCTTTATGCGTACATATTGAAATAAGTGTCAATATTTTTTCTTAATTTGGCGGTAACTTTGGATTACCGCCACTTTTTATTTATAAATAAAACAGTAAAACTTGTTAATACTTACACGATAGTTCTCTTATATGATTGTTATGTTGTGTACACATATTTTTGGTGTTGCAACCTACCATTATTTTCTATGTTTTGTTTTGAGTAATCATGTATTGTTGTAACTCTGTTCTGTGTACCAAATAAAGAAAATAAAATAAAAATAAAAAAAAATTTGACGGTAATCCAAAATTCGAGTGCAAAAGCAGACCAAACAGTTAACTATAAGTACTTATTAAATAAATAGTATTGGTGTTTGCAGCGAGGTTGAAACCCCGAAATTGTGTAAAATAGATCCGGTTTAGTAGCTAAAAAATTTAATTGATTGGCGGCGCTAGTGTGCCCTACCAGTCACCTTGAGGTGACGGGTAGGGCACAAAGGTAGGGGAAAAATTTATTCACGCTAAAAGCGTCCACTATTGGCGTGAATAAATTTTTCGCGTACAAAAACGGACCCAACATTTGTGCATGGTTATATAATAAATAATATTAGTGTTTGCCGAGAGGTTGTAACCCCGAAATTGTTTCAAAGAGATCTGGTTTAGTAGCTAAAAATTAAAATCGATTGGCGTCGTTAGTGTGCTACCCGTCACCTTAAGTACCAATTATAGTCAATTTGACTGCGGCAGTTTATCTTCCTGAATTAATCTGAACAAGAACTTAAAATAGTTATTACTTACCAACAAAATTTGTAAAAAATATCTTTTGAATAGGCTTGTGTACTAGGTCAGAGATTGGCAGATTTTTAAATAGCATTGAGAATTAAAGATTAATTAAAAGGAGCTATGTACAAAATTTCAGCTTGAAACTTTATGTATTACTTTTACTATGAGCCCTCAAAGGCAAAGATAGGCAAGTAATTTTTAAGTCTTAAATTTACGAAATATTTATACAGGTTGTATCTGTGGACATTTACATCCCTTTAACCACGTGGTCTACCAACCATTAACCATTCTGAACGACATTTGTTCTAGGACTTATCGAATTTAGTCGAATACGGGGTTGCAGGCGCCATATTTGTCTTCGGACCTGGGGATGCTGTATCCGGCTCCGCCGTGCGAGTTGCGCGGCGGTACCCTGCGCTGTAAGGTCGCAACCTTCGAATTGCGGTGGGAGGTCGGAGTTTTTCTGCGTCGCGGATTTTCCCGGCTCAGCGGCGTCGGTTTCTGCGACGCGTTATTGCGTTGAAAGCCTGCGGTTTGTCCCTAACTCACACTGCACTGCAACCAGCAGTGTAGGTGCGGGGAGGAGTGATCGCAGTCTTCCTCTCGGTGGTGCTTGCACTGCAGCCAGCAGTGTGGGTGCTACCTCTTCGCCCAAACAGGGCGACGGATAAAGCCTCCGTGGCAGTCCTCCCCCCCGGTCTGAGTGTTTCCTGGGCGAGGGATGGAAACGCCCCAGTATTTTTATTGGGTATGCCTCCGGACGGTCTTTGTTTGCAGAGACCTAACCCGGAGGAGAGCCCCTCTCAGCGTGCATTAAGATTTATTTAATTACTTGTGATTTATTGCGTGTGTCGGTGTGTACCACTAAGAATATTTACATACTTATCGTATTCCACATCCAGATAGTTCAAATTCATAGATAAAATGTTGATTAAAATTAAAAATCAAATAAATAAAAAGTCGATTAGATGTCTAACGAAAACATTCTCGATTCTTAAAAATATCGGTTTGGTTTAAAAGGAGCGTCTCACTTTTTATGTCAAATAGAACTGTCCTATTCACCTTTAGATACTGACAGGCAAGTGGGATTTTTGTCCCGTTTTTCAGATCAGCTCCTAATATAGTAAGGTAGTGTAAACGCCATAGTACGGAGACGTTATATTATTTTTAATTTTAACGTTGTTTGGGAAAACAAGTAAATGTGGGGAAAACAAGTACCTAAATGTGGACAAAACAAAAGAATGTCTGAATAGCTTATTAAATAAGCGATTCTGTGTTGAAAAACAGGTTCACGCTAATATCGCCCTTATTGACATATTAACTATCTTATCTTATTCAGCGGTCACTATAGAGCATAATTGACATTTTCTAAAAATGACAATAAGGTCGATAATCGCGTGAATGTTTTACAACACAGATTCGTTAAATAAGCTATTTCAGACATTCTTTTGTTTCAACTAATTTATAAGCGGTCCACGCGGTAGAGACGAGTTACCTATCTTCCGCTTTTGATTTAATGTAAGGATTCAGCCAATTTTGACAAATAAACATTATTAACTTACGTAAGTAACGGCGTTATAAATCAACGAAAAGTAAACACATTTAATCATGAATATTGCGCGCGCATGTTATAGGTCCTTTATTTATGGTATCGCAGGTATTTTATACTGTCAATTTGTTACTCTAAACTGCGAAGTTTACCAAGATGATGATATCTTTGTCCTAATATTGTCATTTATGATATATACATACCGATTGTATAAAGTGGCAGCTGTTGCACAATTGAGACCCCACACTAAGCGTTTTTTTGAGCGTCGGCGTCTTGCCGGCGACCTCCCCACACTAGCGTTTTTTAGACGTTGCGCCTACGCGGCGGCCGCGTAACGTCGGCGCGACGTTTGAGCGGCGCCGCTGCTCTTTACGTAGCGTTCGAGAAGGGGATAGCGGGTAGCGGGTGGGCTGACGAAGCGATTGGGTTGACCACTGCACAGCTGTACCACGTTTATAAGTTACATCGGCAAAATTCGTCAACGCAGAATAACAAAATAAATCCGATTGATTACGATTGCGAAAGCAGTTGAAATACAGACTATTGTGTTACGTTAAGATTAATTACCTACAATAAATCCGGAGAGGAATGCTATCTCTCTCTTAACCGCACTCGCACCGAACATGGCGCTGACGCATCAACCAATAAGATATTGTAATTTTTGGCGCGCGTAAATGGAGGGTTGTGATTGGTTAAGATTTTGCCGCAGTTTTCGAAAATAAGACTTCTACGCAGGTACATTGGTGTAACTTACAAAATTGGTAAAACTGTACTATTGATAAAGCAATTGCTGCTCGAGCGCCGCGCCGGCGCCTGCGTAGCGCAGTTCTGGAGCCTAATTCTCGTGCTCGCGGTATTTTGAAAACATGGCGGATATCACCTGAAAACCATACAAAAAAACTTTCTTTTAGTGATACCTATATGTCGTATGAAAATAAAAGTCACGAGCACGAGAATTGAGCTCCTGGAGCCCAATTCTTTTTATCATCATACGATATATATCACTAAAACAAAGTTTTTTTTGTATGGTTTTCAGGTGATATCCGTCATGTTTTCAAAATATCACAAGCCCGAGATTTGGGCTTCTGGCGGCGTTCGGCAAGCCAGCGTCCTAATCGAACCGCGCCGCTGCGCAAGCTTGCGCGTTGGCGTTGCATCAGCGTCGCGTGGGCGTGAAAAAATTGTAGTGTGGGGTCTCTCTAGAGTGCAAAAAAAAGATCATTAAAAAACATCCTAACTTCATAACTTTCTTTAAAGCTCTCAAATATTATTCAAAATGTGTTAACATTTGAAGATTATGACATTAGTGTAGTTAAACTATACTAATGATATAATCATCAAATTAAGAAATCTAAAGCAAACACATTTTGACAGGCTTTATTAATATTGATTGATAGCTTTAATTAAATAACATCACACCTTACAAAAATATTATTTTGCCAGGAAAATCTATGTACAACCTGTACGGATAAAGAATGGGATCAGAAATGGCGGCGTATCTATTCACTTCTTGCTCGCACACCCACGAGTGCGAGTATAGACGCAAATAGTGTGCGAGCGAGAAGTGAATAGATGCGCCGCCATTTCTGATCCCATTCTTTATCCGCAAAGTTTGTATGTACTAGATTATCAGGTATATATGGAGCTTCTCAAAATAGTTTCCTTACGATTTCTTACTTTGAACATAAAAACATGAATGTAGATAAAGTGTATTAGTCTTCACATAATTTGATATTATTAAGATGACGGGTAGGGCAAACTAGCTACGCTAATTGATTTAAATTATTAGCAACTAAACTTTTTTTATAACCTGAAATGTTTTTAGCAATTTCGAAGCTTCAGCGTCAGCTTTTGAACTAGAAATTTGAATTACCAAAAACGGCCACTAGTGACATTAATCCAAATTTCAAGTGCAAAAACAAATCAAAAAGAAGTGCACTTTTACTAAGTAAATAGTATAAAATGTTTGCTTAGAGACCGGAGCTCCGAAATTGTTTAAAATAGAGCAGCAAACAATTAAAAACGATTGATGTTGCTAGTTAGGGCTACCCGTCGCCTTAAAACACTCGCAAATGCTATTAAAAAGCTTGCCAAGACTAGATTTCTTAATTGGAATTGTGTGTAAATTAAGTGGACTGTAGTTTTGGCGAAACAAAAAAACGAAAACAAAAAAATGGTTGTTTGCTCTGCTAGACCGGGAATCGTAATCTTGTGCACTACTTACATGGAATCCCTGGAGCTTGTGGAACGGGTTCACACTAAAAGGTTCAAACCTAGCACAGCTGAGACTAATGTTCTTTACCCAAAGTGGAACACTCCTCCTCGTAGGCTGCCAGAAGACGATGCGGTGGTTGCAGGCACAAATTAGTTATGCTAATTTCTATAGAAATTATTGAAAATAAACGAAAAACGAGAGCAACGAAAAATTGTGTGTGCTGTAGCGCGAATTCGAAAATGGAAGAGGAAGTTTCTACTTTTTAACCGCCAAAAAACGTTTTTAAACTTCACCAAAAAATGTAGACTATATCCTACCAGTGTGGCAAGCGAAAAATTAATAAATTATCAATTTTGTCACGAAAATATATTTTTTATTTTATTTTAAATTTAATTTAAGTGAAAGCTGAACATTCCGCCCACCTAAATGCGAATGTATTTAAGAAATGAGTTTAAACGAAACGAAAGAAAATCTTAAAACTAAATAAAAACTAAGTGAAAACTATTGCGAAGGCAGGGGACAAAGCTTTACTATCGGTCGGCGGTAGTGACCCGAGGACGTTTTGACAGTAGCAACACGACAAATACCATCTTTCCCTGGGTGTAACGATACTACCCGACCTAAACTCCACTTTAGTGGCGACAACAATTCATTGACGATGAGAACCAATGTGCCAACCATCATGTTATCCTCTGTCTTAGTCCATTTTGACCTCTGCTGCAAAGTGTGGACATACTCCTCATGCCACCGACGCCAAAAGTCCTGGTGCATTTTCTGAAGCAGTTGCCATCGCTGCATGGAAGTGAGCTTTACATCGACAAAGTTCTCCTCCGGAAGCATTGACAATGGAGCCAGCGTCAGAAAATGAGCAGGAGTTAAGGCCGTCAGGTCGTTCGGGTCCGAGCTCATAGGCGTCAACGGCCGCGAGTTGAGCACCGCCTCTACTTGGGTGAGGACGGTAAGGAACTCTTCGAATGTGAGGCGCTGATCGCCTACGACGCGTTTTATGTGTGTCTTTACAGACTTAATACCTGCCTCGGCTAAACCATTAAAATGTGGACTGCCTGGTGGATTAAACGAGAATTTAATCTTTAGCTGTCCTGAAGCGTCTCCAATAAGGTTATCCAAATAATTACTAGCACCAACGAAATTTCTACCCTGATCAGAAACAATTTCGTCACAGCGACCACGACGTGCTATAAAACGCCTCAAGGCAGCCAAAAATGCATCGGTAGAGAGCTCCGAAGCAAGCTCTATATGCACAGCTTTAGTGCTGGTGCACACGAAAACACAAATATAACCTTTATAGGTCTTCACACCACGACCACGACCGAGAGCAATGCCGAATGGGCCACCATAATCAACGGCAACTTTCGAAAAAGGTTTGATTTCAGACACTCTATAGGAAGGCAAATCACCCATCAAGGGAGCTGGCGCAGGCCTAGGATTGGCGCGGAAACACTTCAAGCATTTAGAAATAACGGAATTGACAGCGCGCTTCCCAGACAAAATCCAGAAATTTTGTGAAATCAAATTCAGTACCGTTTGAGCACCTGGATGCATATAATCTTGGTGGAACGCATCGACGAGTAAGTTAGTCAAATGATGACTCCGCGGCAACAACAATGGGTGCTTGATTTTAAATTCAAGTTTGGCATGAGCCAAGCGACCGCCCACTCTGAGAAAACCCGAGTCATCGATGAATGGCGACAGCTTGCGGAAGCCTTTCGACAAGAGGTTTGGACTCCCTTTTTGCAAGAGTGCAATCTCATGTGAGAATGACTGAGCTTGTACATGTTTAATTAAAAGCATGAAAGCCTGATCAAGCTCCGAGGGCTGCAAGGTACCTGTCCTGCGTTTCGCATGGTCTTTCTGCCGAGCATTGTGCAGAAAGCGCGAACAAAAGGCAAGCACTCTTTTAAGTTTGGAGAGCGACGAGAATTTCGCTATAAAAGTGTCGAAAAACTCCGAACCATGGGACGTCACTAGACTGTATATTTTTTGCTCATCTAGTGCCGTTTGACTGGTGTCGAGGACGGATGGAGACTGTGGCCAAAACTCCTCACTTTCCTTCAACCAACCAGGCCCCGCCCACCAAGTAGCATGCCCGATTAAATCGGTGGGAAGCAGACCACGCGATCCGCAGTCTGCAGGATTATCCTGCGTAGGGACATGGTGCCAACATTGAGGAGAGACTAAGTCCTGGATGTGAGCCACACGATTGGCCACAAAGGTCTTCCATCTTGATGGACAAGATCTGATCCAAGTCAAAGCGACACTAGAGTCCGACCAAGCGAAAATGGTATCGATAGGGTGTAAGTCCTCAAGACCTTTAACAACGAGTGCCAACAAATCCGATAACAGAACTGCTGCTAGAAGTTCCAAACGAGGAATCGAACGCTGCCGGAGGGGCGCGACTTTAGTTTTGGCGCAACAAAGGCGCACATCGGCAGAGCCAGACGCATCGACCACACGACAATAAATCACGGCGCAAAACCCTCTCTCAGAGGCGTCACAGAAACCGTGAATCTGGAGCGACACGAACTCCGACACCATACGACGAGGAATCGAAAGCGATTGCAGACATGATAGCTGCGATTTAAATTTCTGCCACTCCTGAGCGATGTTTACGGGGGCATCATCATCCCAATCAACACCGGACATCCATAGGAGTTGCATGATGTATTTTGCGAGAAAGACGACAGGCGAAAGTAACCCCAAAGGGTCGAAGATGCGAGCAATCTCCGAGAGGATTGAACGCTTAGTACATCGATTGTCAAGAACCGATGTATCGAAAGTAAAACAATCGGACTTGGGCAACCATCGAAGTCCTAAGACCTTGAGAGAAACGTCATTGATGGTTTCAAAGTTTCGAAAACTCTCTGAATATAAATCAGATTCTGGCAAATCAACGAAAAAGGATTCACTATTGGACGTCCACTTCCGTAAGTGGAAACCTCCCGACAGCATAATTTTTGAAAGTTCCGAGCGAACTTTTAAGGCCTCATCTAAGGACGATGTACCTGACACGACGTCATCCACATAAATGTCCCTAGACAAGACGGCAGCTCCTGCAGGAAATTCAGCAGCAGAATCCTTGGCGAGTTGAGCAATAGTTCGAAGCGCTTGATAGGGCGCCGAAGAAACACCATAAGTAACCGTCTTCAATCTGTAGTCGCGTATGGGTTCCTCGGGTGAAGCTCGCCAAAGAATTCGCTGGTATTCCGAATCTTCTGGCAGGACGAGAATCTGCCTGTACATTTGTTTCACGTCAGCAGTGAAAACTATAGCGTGCCAACGGAAGCGAAGAAGTAGATCGAAGATTTCTGTTTGCAACTTCGGACCAGCCAGCAAAACGTCGTTCAGACTCTTGCCCACAGCGTCCTTCGCGCTTGCGTCATATACGACACGCAACGGCGTGCTGATTGAAGTTGGTCGCAAGATACCATGATGAGGTATATAATAAAATTGACCTTTGTCTAATTCTGGCGCTGTACAAACCTCCATGTGTTGGCAAGCTTCGTAATCCAGCATAAAATCCCTATATCCCTCAGCCAGTTTGGGATTAATTTGAAATTTCTTCTCTAAAGAAGCAAACCTCTTCAAAGCAATGGCTCTAGAGCCTACAAACGACGGCTTATCAAAATTATCTTTGAAAGGTAGAGGAACAATATACCTACCCTCCTCAGACCGAGAAAAAATATTTTTAAAGTTATTTTCAACAAGTTGATCTTCCTTTGACAATAATTCCATTTTAGGCGGACTTACTGTTTCGACTTCCCAGAATTTTTTGATAGATTCATCCAACGACAAGTTTGCTGTAGTAGCAAAGAAGCAATTTTGTCTCTTGCCACCAGCACGAGAACGAGAAATATTTGTGTTGAATGAATCATCAAAATTACATTTTCCCATCATAATCCAACCAAATATTGTATTGATGGCTGTTGGTTGTCCTGCCTCACCATGCATCAACCCAGGGCGAAGAGAGGAGGCGAAAACATCAACACTTAAAAGTAGGTCGATTGGTCCCGGACGATGAAAATCAGGATCGGCCAAAATTAAATCCTTAGTATGTTGCCAATGAGATTTATCTATATTAGATGAAGGCATAGTAGGACAAATACTAGGGAGGACGTAGGCCTCCAATGAAAACCTATGATCTAATGTCCTATCTGCAGTCTTGAGTTCACAAGACACTTTTCCCGAAGGCTCAGTCACAACTTGACCGACACCGTACACCGACTGACTTGATTCAGTCAAGTTCAGTCCTAGCTTCCTGGCACAGGCCTCAGTAATAAAATTACAAGCACTAGCACAATCCAATAAAGCACGAGCACTAATATATTTGCCAGAATTATTATTTTTAATAAGCACCCTTGCCGTTGAAAACAGCACCGATGAATCAGTACTAGGGGATGTAAGAACTGACACTGATGGTGTAGGCTGCATATTATTGTCTACCTTTGTCTCAGTCACAGGTGACCGAAAATGTAATAATGTGTGGTGTGAATATGAACAAACTCCACACTTCTCCTTAACTGGACAATTTTTTACAGTGTGGGTACTTAAAAAACACAATATGCACAAACTGTTAGCTTTAACAAAGGTAAACCGTGCTTTTGGATCCATATCCAAAAACTTAGGACACAACGACAACTTATGATGTGAACCCGAACATGCTATACATGGTTGAGTTGCTGCTACGAGAACTGGTCGACCCGATGTGACCTTTTGTTTGGGGGTGGGGGTTGAAAAACCTGGTAATCCACCTCCAGCAGCTTCCAGTGCATGGAACCTCTTTTCAACGAACCTTTGCACAGCCTCAAACCTTGGTACGTCATCAGAGTTGTGCTCAAACTCAAAGAGCTCCTTCGTTTGCTTATCCAACTTAGACCACAATAGCTGGACTAACATAAAGTTCTTATCAGGCAACTTGTATGTATCTAAGATAGACAGATTTTCTACAAATGTTCTGTGAACCCGTTCTAACTCACCAGAACGAACAGACTTAACAGGTTCACAGTTTATAAGATTGTCATAGAAAACTGTGGCTATTTGTCTCTTTCTGTCATATTGTTTAACTAATGTGGAGTAGGCCAATGTGTAGTTATCATTAGACAGAGGGAAATTTTTAATTAAATTGTAAGCAGAACCTTGAACACTCGACAACAGATAATGCAGCTTTTCCACATTACTCAAATCTTGCCTATCATGAACCAAAGAATCAAACAATTGCTTAAAGGAAATCCACTCCCTAAAGTTACCATCAAAAGGTTTGATTGTAATTTTAGGCAGCTTAGCCTTTGGACTACTGGCTTGGACTTTTTCTAAACAAGGTTTCTGATCTTCTCTCTGCAATAGTCTGCACTTAATATCTTTTACTAAATTCTCAAACCTACCCGTGTACCTAGTTTCTGCTGAACGCAGAGTCGGAGGGATTTCCAAAAGAAGTTTTATTTGAGAACTATGAAAGGATTCCTCAATCTCCTTAATATCCATAATGGTATATCCCTGCAAGTCTGTATTCACCATCCACTCAGCACGAGCATACGCATAATCACGGGCCACCCGGTGCATACTTTCTGCTGCATCAAGATTTTCCACTGACATTTTTTATGACGAAATTAAACAAATTAAATAACAACAACAAGCAAATACACGAAAAATTTAAAGGTTATGTGTCAAATGGATATAAATAGATGGAGTGAAGTTGGCAAAATTGAATGAACGAATGTCAAAGCTAAGGTTGCGTTCTTACAAATTATAAATGAATAACGAGAAATTAAATTAAAGTTGAGAAATTGAAAATAAATTATAGCGGAATGCGACAACTATAGTAATATTCGGCTACCGCACGCACAACAACGAAAAAGTATTAAAATACCCTCGTAGCGGTAATTATTCACTCGACAAACAAATCGACAACGAAAAATAGTGAAATAATAACCGATACGACAGTTTGATTATAAAATTAAGTTAAAAGGTACTATTCAACTAGATCCGCCGATGGACCATAAAAATGTGTGTAAATTAAGTGGACTGTAGTTTTGGCGAAACAAAAAAACGAAAACAAAAAAATGGTTGTTTGCTCTGCTAGACCGGGAATCGTAATCTTGTGCACTACTTACATGGAATCCCTGGAGCTTGTGGAACGGGTTCACACTAAAAGGTTCAAACCTAGCACAGCTGAGACTAATGTTCTTTACCCAAAGTGGAACACTCCTCCTCGTAGGCTGCCAGAAGACGATGCGGTGGTTGCAGGCACAAATTAGTTATGCTAATTTCTATAGAAATTATTGAAAATAAACGAAAAACGAGAGCAACGAAAAATTGTGTGTGCTGTAGCGCGAATTCGAAAATGGAAGAGGAAGTTTCTACTTTTTAACCGCCAAAAAACGTTTTTAAACTTCACCAAAAAATGTAGACTATATCCTACCAGTGTGGCAAGCGAAAAATTAATAAATTATCAATTTTGTCACGAAAATATATTTTTTATTTTATTTTAAATTTAATTTAAGTGAAAGCTGAACAGGAATATTATATTATATACGAGTGTACATAAAAGGTATTTAAAATGCAATTCAATTTTATATAGGGTCTTGAAAAGAAGTGATAACGCCACTATCGCCGATGGTATGGTAAAACAGAATTGGAATGGCATGGCAGTTCGTCGAAGCGGTTCCAGCCCTCCCGAACAGATGCACCGTAAGAGTGCACCTATCACTTGTCTACACAAGTAAGTAGTCGCAATGAGTATAATGTAGATCAATTTAACTTGTGACATCTCGATATTTTTTTATTAATGTGTGCTCGTTATTATACGCCGAGGTTTGTGCAAGATTCTTTAGAGGTAGCTTAGTGTCAGTGGCTGTAGCAATATCATCAGAGGTCGAAGCAACAACATCAGTGGCGACAGCAATAACATTCTCTTCGGGATTATCTGGTAGTATGTACTCAGGTATTGTATCTTGTATATGTTTAGTTTCATTTCTTTTGGCATTTATAGAAATAACATCTCGCACTTTTACTTGTTCAGTTAGGGAAACAGGTTTTGTCATGGAATTTTGAACTGGAAAAGGTGAAGTCTTGGCAGATGCAGGATCCAACTTAGGTACCGTCTTTTTCTTAGCCTTTGCTAATCGTGGAGGTGAATGAGCTTGATTTGCAGGTCTCTTCATGAAATTTTGTGTATTATGATGTGATTCTCCTAATTTCATATTTTCTTCTTTCATTTCATAGCGACTAAATAATTTTGCTAAATCCAGTTTCAACATGGTTTGAACTTTACTTGATAGCTTTCTGAACGATTTAGCGTAGCTCATAAATAGAGCGTCAATTTCGTCCGTATATGTTTCATTATTTTCACAATCAGCTTCGAAGTTGGTCTCATCTGCATCATAATCATTACTGGTTTCATTAACTGGATCATCAATTTCCAACGCTTGCTTAATTTCAATTTCTGGCCCTGGTTCAGTGTGAATTTCTACTTTTGGTTCAACTAGAGTTTGTGCAACAGGTTCGATACTATTTCCCGAGTCTGCAACGTGAAAAATAGTAGGTATTAATAGGGAATCTTGAAGAGGCGATGTCTTGTTTCGGAGGCTAAAGAGTGGGCATACACAGTCAAACTATGGAGTCACTCTAACAGTTTACTCGCGATATCAATTTAGATGTCACTAACCGTCGCAGTCCTCAAACCTCTATATTCTGCCGTAATTGACATCAGAATCTTACAAAACCGATTATCAAGAAGGGGTTAACGTATTTTCAGCTACGGCGGAGTACATGGATTTACGGACCACCACGGTTAGTGACATCTATCGGATATCGCGAATAAAGTGTTGGAGTGACGCTATGGTTCGAATGATGCTACTATAATGGGGTAACCCATTATTTATAAAACATGGGAACTCTTGTTACTTCCTCAAAATTCTACTGTCCTAACTTTCTTGACACATTATACTTATTTCGTTTCTTAGAGCAATGAACATTCACAACTAACCTGTTAAACGAAGAGTGGGAATAGCACCAAAGCATAATCTTCTAGTCCATGTTAAAAATTCCGTTTTAAAATGGTCATGGCAGATTTTGCGGCATTTATAAACGTACTGGGGATCCAGAGATGATAGATTGCCACCGGCTGCTTCAATCCATGCAACAAATCTTTCCCTATCCTTATGAGGATTTGGAAAAGAATGTAAGATTGTATTGCCTGAAACGACACAACATTTAACAAATTACAGCACTAGGTTTTAAAATCGAAAAAATCATCTATTTGTGTTGTCAAAAGGGGATTATATCATAATATACTAAAATCTAATCTGTACCTACAGTAGTTAAATCTGTATAAATATTAAATCTACCAAAGGTATCACTCATTTGAAAAATAATTCTGCACTCTACGCCAAAGGTCCAGAAATCCAGGTACGGGTAATATAGAAGCAGCAAATCTTATTCTTAAAAAATGGGGAAAAAAGGCAACAAAAATGCAGATCAACTGTCTACTTTCATAGAATAAGAATAGAATATTCATTTATTTGCTTTTTTTATGCTAGAGGCGACAAACGAGCAAGCGAGTCACCTGATCGAAAGCAATCATCGCCGCCCATTAACATCCGCGAAATCAGAGAGATCCCTAATGCGTTTTAAAAAGGAGTACGCTCTTCTCTTGAAGGTCCATAAGTCGTAGCCGTCGGGAAATACTCCCATAGATAAACTGTTCCACAGAACTGAGGTACGTGGTAGAAAGTGCTTTTGAGTAAGGTATACAGTATAAGAGGTGCAAGAGACCCCACCAACATCATAGGGGTCCATGCCAACCTCACCTGCAAGACGGTGCACCTTACAGGATGACGCCCGGGGCTATGGCGAAAACTTTCCCCTCTACTAACTCTACGCACGCGGCGGGACTCCCACAGGTTATAAATCGTTAAAACCTACTCTCTAGTTTTTTATGGTATTACTTACTACTTAATTAAGATTGGATAGTTGTTGTACCTTCTAAAACTATAAAGTTGTCAGGAATTAGAAAGCGCTTTCATTGTGTTTTTTGAATTCAAAGTGACCTTTATTCCCACAGCCCATCGCAATACGTAAAACTCCGGCCAAATTGTATCGTACCATCGATTTTATTATAAGTAAATATACAAATTAAGTACATAATTTGTAAATATTTTAAGCGCCTACCTTATTTTAAGAAAGAAAGAAGAAAGAAAATACATTTATTGACCATCACAAAACAGAAAAATTAAATAAGTATGTACAATAGGCATAACACGACACAATACCGATACAAAGAGAAGAAGCGATATAAGAAGAGGTGGTGTGGTTGTGTGTGGTCAATCAGGTCCCGACCTCAGCATTTGCTGCTACGGCACTATGCGTAGTGTGTGTATAAGTAAATAAATAGCTATAAGTATATACACATATAATATACACTGAAAGATGTGGGGACTATGTTTTAAGTGTGTGTGTGTATGTTATTTAAATAGCGCAAAACCTCTCCACCTTTCCAATATTTCGCAAAATAAGTTCGTAAAACTCGAAAATAGTGTGACACGACCGGAGAGGGATCGGGCGCAGGACTAACGGCTTAACGTGCTTTCTGAGGCAAGGGTGTACAAGACCGCCATCTTCCAGACTCTGGACTGATATACTTAACAGAAAAATTCGGATACACATTTTGGCCCAACCCGGGGATCGAACCTGGGACCCCAAGAGCAGCTGTCGCTTTAAAGTACGACGCACTACCCACTGCGCCAACGAGGCAGTCAAATAATGGCTGATGATGATAATGATGAGTATAGAATACCAAGGCTGACAATGATATACTTACATAGAGACCTATTCAGCCATCAATTGTAATAATCACTAGTTAAAAGCATATCTATAGCTGATTTTATTACCACCTGTTTGGATCAGTGGTAGTGAACGCTGCCTTTAGGGCAAGGGACACAGGTTCGATCCCCGCACAGTACAAACATTTGTGTGCATGAACATGTCTGTTTGTATTGGTCTTGGTTGTTTTCTGTGTATTATAAGTATGTACATATTTACAAAAAAAAAGTATTCAATGTATACATATATTTGTAATTCTGCTGTTGGTTCTGATATCTGTAAGACAGGTGCTTGAGCTACCTATCACGGAGGAGATTAATGTATGTGATGTTGTGAAATATTTAGTCATTGGTTAATAACAGCATGCAAATTATTATAATTATTTAAATTATTATATTTTACGACTAAGACTTAGTTTTTTTTTATCTGATATTGTTTGAAAATCTTATTGTTTCATTTTAAAAAAGAGACAGAGATAAAATAATCTCTTTATTGCTTTCTCATATGTTAAACAAAGAGCTTAGTTTAAAGTTAGTAGTTTAGAGATTTAAAAATTTGAAGGCATAAAATCCATGCATAATAAGGCAGGTGTGCAGTGCATCCTTAAATTTAGTAAAGGTTGGCATGTCTGTTATATAGTGAGGAATATTTCTGTGCTATGCGGGAACATTTTTTTTCCATACATGTACTTTTTGAGACAAAATCAATAAGCAGCCTATTACCATTTCTATAATCTGGGATAATTTTAGTATATGTCCTATTGACACACTAATAACACTCTTGATTTCCATAAACACTAGCCAACAATTAAATTAAAAATTAAGATATCAACACAGTACGAGTCTTCATAAAGTGCACAAAAAAGAAAACTAACCCCATAAATTTTTAATTAATTGAAACTTGAAGCAAATCTGTACTTTTTTAATATTTTTGATTAGTTATACAATTACAAAAATTTTTTTTTCTTCTCTGTCAGTAAAATGGGGTGTAGTTTCCCTGATTTTGATATGTACACTTTATGAAGGCTCACACTGTATACATTTCAATTATTACAATAACAGTGAAACTTTATTATTTGATGGCCTCCGATCTGAGAATGAATGAAAATTTGCAGATGGCTCGGTTTAACTGCTGACCAGTGTATTTAGGAACACTTGGTATAAGTTAATAAAATTTCGCTAACAAACTGGGTATGTACCTATTTAAACAACAGTGACAGGCCATTCAATGTAAAGGGGTAATGCATATTATTCCTCCATGTCTCTTTCAATGACCTTATTTAGATACTTTCCCAATAAAGTTTTTGTCGTTGTATATAATGAGGAATGAAACAGTTAAAAAAGTATTAATAATAACGTGTTTATGTCCTTACCTCTTCCTTGACCGCAAATGCAACAATTACGTTCAGATGAAGACATGTAAATGATAACAATAACCAAACCGCAAAGAAAATCAGTCAGGTTCAAATAATATAAAGAGATCGTGTGGATAGTAATAAGACCTCTTAAAAATCTGGTAAAATCCACCTATATAGGGTTTTTCTTGGTTTATGAATTCTGTGATAGGGATACAATATAATATACTCTTTGATACAATCACATCACAGAGAACGAACATTGAATATTAGTACGTATTAGTTTATGGTTTATGCCAGGCCCAGTCTAGCGAAACTCCCAATAGTGAAAAACGAGACCAACGATTGTATGAATGAAACGTACACTAGAAATAATGGCGGATATCGCTGTCTTGCTCTAACATGTATTTCTCTTTCTTGCAGCCTTGTCAGCCGCGTAGCCGTCATCATAATTCTTTATTTGTTGATAGTAATCTGTGGTTTGTTGCAGGGGTATGACAGTCGGAACATAGGATTTTTTTTCATAGAAAGCAGAGTCATCTAGCGACATGATCCTGAAATAGGCTTCTTCGTAGTCTCTTAAAGTTGTGCTAGATGCCGCTATCTCATTATTTACATCCTATAAAAATTATTTAATTAATACCTAATTTTTGAGGAGCTTGAATTGAAGCTGTAAAACGTAATATGGTGATGAGTTACAAATTTCGTGGCTGAGTTAGTAAATAATAATGTCAATAAAATATTAAATTACAATGTCAAGTTAAAAATTACAAAGAAAGTCAGTAAATTAAATTAAAATACTAATGAGATTAGAAATAAAATAACGAATTAATTATTTAATTAATTAAAATATATATATATATATATATATATATATATATATATATATATATATATATATATATATATATATATATATATATATATAATTATTATTATTCAAAAATTATTTATTTAATTTTTCCTCAATACCCTCAGTTGAACGCACATTGTCAACACTGTCTAAGGCAGTTATTCTACAAAGGGAAACGCTGCAAAACAATGTTTCCGTTTTATTAGCATGGTTTAAAAGTTTGGAGTCTTTTGAAGAGTTAAGTGCTAAAATCAAGGAATTATTTGTTGAAGAAAAGTAATTTAGTGATGTATCTCATGGTATAATGCAATAATTTGCGGTTAACGAGCTTCAATTATTAATAATCGGAAAAATTAAATCCTTAATACTATCCCAAATAGCTTAACGTCTGGTAAATTCAAAAAGATACCCCCCATCTTCAGATTATTTATTCGAGCCCAATGACTTTAATTAATTTCAAAAGACACAGACTACAAAGAAAGTCTTAGGTCCTTCTAAGGGAGCATTAAGGTATCCTTCGAGAAACCAGTACTTCCAGCCTTTTTCTTTGGGATACCAGGGCACCCGGAGTACCCGGACCTTCAGGGAACTCACAACAGGAAGTGTCCTTTCGCGGTTAGCGTAAATACCCAGACACTAAAAAATTTAGTGGAAACCGTCACGGCGGTTCCTCTAAAAGACGCCGCTATGATTGACTATCATTTTCAAGCGGGGCATCTGATGTTTTTTCTCGAGAGGTCGAAAGTAATATTGGCTCCTCCTGTAATTTTAAAGTTAATATCCAATTTCCGCATACTGTTTTTGAGAAAACCTCCTTTGATTTTACCAACTTTGAACGCACACCAAACAGTAGATACCCTACATATGTCTAAACGAGTATTATATCGGTAAGAAAGTTTTACCTAGTCTCTCACTTCAAAATTCCCAATTTCCTCCAGCCCGGGGATTGGTTGACAAAGATAAATATGTCTCAGGCATATTTTTACGTGAATGTTTCACTAAGTCACTGGTGTTTTTTAAGACTGATTTACAGGCAAATCCTATATGAGATGACATGCCTCCCATTTGGGATCGCATGCGCACCAAAATGTTTTGCTATGATATCAAATTTCCTGGCAGGAAAGCTACGAGAGTCGAGACTGCGAATAATTGTCTATTTGGATGATTTCCTGATAGCCCATCAGAACCGAAGTATGCTTCAGCAGCAAACTTCCCTGACCGTGCAATTTCTTCAAGCTCTTGGCTGGGTTCTCAATTTAGAGAAATCCGTGCTATGTCCAACTCAGAACCTAGAATTTTTGGGCATTCAGTAGGACATGGAGAACAACAGGAAGTACCTTCCTCACAAGAAAGTACTCAAGCTTCGAAAGATGTTTCAGCAACTCCTTTCGAGAAAAACGTGTTCACTGAAGGAAGCACAGTCAGTTCTAGGGCAATTAAACTTCGCCAATTACGTAATACCCCAGGGACGTTTACATTGTCGACATTTTCAGGGTCACCTGCGTCTACTCCGACAAGTGCATCCGAGACGGCGATACTTGTTGCCGGAAACCGTGTTGAGAGACCTACACTGGTGGCAGCAGTCGGTAAGAGACTTTTCAATTATTCACTTACCCCAAATCACACACCATCTAGTAACCGATGCGTCCAACCATGGTTGGGGAGCTCTATTAAACGACACATACTTGTCGGGACAGTGGGAACCACACCAACAGGACTTGCACAGCAATCTCAAGGAATTGCTAGCCATTCAAAAGGCAATAGAAGTCAGAGCACAAGACCTTCGGGGTGCCAAACTTCTAGTGCAGCCAGACAACGTCACAGCCTTGGCTTGTTTGAGAAACCAAGGCGGGACGAAGTCTACTCACCTCATGGAGCAAACTCACCAGATATGTGGGCTCATCCACGATCTAGACATAATTGTGTCATACCAACACTTACCGGGATACTTCAACGGCATCGCTGATCGCCTGTCTCGGGGCAAGCCTATTGCAGAATGGCATTTTCTACCGGAGACTACTTCAAAGATATTTCAGACATTCGGGGTGCCACAAATAGACCTGTTTGCATCTTCTCGTGCACACGTAGTTCAGCACTACGTGACACAGGACCCTTGGGACGGAGCAGCGGTGTTCCACAATGCCTTCAGCAGGTTTTGGAAATACCAGCTCACGTGGGTGTTTCCCCCTCCGTCACTTATGCCATGGGTATTGATACATCTCAACAGTTGCAAGGGTCTATTCATAGTGATTGTGCCCCGGTGGCTGAAGTGTTTTTGGAAACCCGATCTCCAAAACCGTGCCCTCAGCAGGCCAATTCAACTAGAACACTTGAACGAAACTCTAGTGGACATGGCAACGGGTCACACTTTACCGAAGGTGGCTGATCTCATTCTGGAGGCCTGGTTGATTGGAGCTGGAACAACCTCCTTAAGAACTGGACACCCGAGGAAAGGACATCCGTTCTGATGAGCGGATGGTGTACGGTCATTGTCTTATAAACCAGCATGGAGCCGATGGGCAAAATGGTGCGAAATTAATAACATTTCCGCCATATCTCCACAAGCTAAAGACCTTGCAAGGTTTTTAGCTGATTTGCATTTGAAGGAAAACCTGGCTCCTTCCACAATTCACTTGCATAGATCCGTCGTATCAACTATATGTGAACCTTTTTTAGGTAAAAAATTAAGTGAAGATATTTTTGTTCGGCGATTTTTAAAATCCGTGTCTCATGCTAGACCGAAATCAAACAAAATTCCTATTTGGGATCCCCAAATGGTAGTCCAGTGGATGCAAAGTAATAATCCAGACCCTATTTCCCTATTTTGAGGCAAATAGACGTAGTGCAACTATTTTATTACTAGCTTCTGGAAGGCGCGTTCACGATTTGACCCTTCTATACATTTCACCAGATCATATGATTGATGACGGAACTAATATTATACTGTGGCCTATTTTTGGGTCTAAAACTAACCGCGCCAGATTTCAGCAATCTGGATGGAAGCTTATACCCCATAGTGATAATTTGCTGAACCCAGTATAGTGGATTCGCAAAGTTATGGAGCTTTCAGCTAATAGAAGAGGCTAAATTCAGCAACTTTTTATTACAACTCAAGGTGAACCAAAGTCTGCTTCCAGAACTGTTATTGCAATTTGGGTAAAAACCGTTTTAAAAGCTGCAGGTATAGATTCTAGCCCCGGTAGTAGCCGATATGCTGTAAGCTTCTTATAATTGGCTATGTAATTTATCAATTGATAGTATTCTAAACAAAGGCAGAAGGCGAAACAAAGGCTTCTAAAGAAGCATACTTTTTATAAACACTACTGTAAAGAAGTTAAAAGATCGAATAATGAAACTATTCCAAATATGTCCAGATTATTAGATACTGTTTAATTTAATAACTGATCTACTCGTAACAGTATACAATTATTTTTATTATTATTACAACAATATGATCATTATTCTAAAATATTGGTTCACATTTTAACTTAAAATCTGGCTGACTTTCTATTTATTTACAAATTATTTCAAACAGAACTACCTCTTTTATATTTTTATTCCTGATATGCTCTTTTCACTCATTACCCCTCATCAGGTGGTAACAAACATTTCTCACCCTCAACCCGGACAAGGTGAGGAAGCACAATGAAGAGGTTTTACCTTCCAATAAAACCGCCGTTGTGCTCCGAGCCTTGTCCGGGCATTCGATTTCACTGTGACAAAATTTTACCGCACAAATCGTCATAGTAAATTAATTTTCGTGAGATGCGTTTGACAGGCATTGACATTGATGACTGCGAAGCGGTCCGGGCGTTTGGAGCCGTACGGCTCCATTTGAGTTGCTTCAAATTGTGGGCGCAGACTAGTCTTGTTATTATTCTATACAATCGTCGCTAGAGTAAATGTATTCTATTGATACAGTATCTTTAATAGAAGGTTATAGATAAGAATGGAGACTATACAGTAACTTATATTATACAGAGTGGTCCAAAAGGTGACGTCCAAACATTTTTTTGGTTTCCTTACATCTGTGGGTACCTGGAAATACCCCATGTATGTTCCGCGATTTTTTGTAGTTTTCGAGTAATGATTTTTTTTTTCATTTGAGAATTTTTGGCTGAACCGACATTTTTTTTTGCCCATTTTGCATTTTTTTTTTAATTTTTTGTTACATAGTCCCTATGAGTTGTACTTCAACACATAAACTACTGAGCTACTTACCATTAATGTGAATCATAAAAAAAATGATTGATAAGTAAATGATTTAGGTTAGAGTGAGTCACAATTCAATTTCTAACGTTAAATTAAAAAAAAACTTTGTTGTGTAAGCTCGAAGCATACAATCAATTTTACTTTCTATTGTGTAAGATACAAAGCGAACTGTAGCCTTTACTTCACCTCCCGCCCTATGGAATACCCTCTGACCAAAAGCCTTGTGCTTTTTAAATTTTCAGATTTGGCTTCAATGAACTCGTATTGTCTAGTTCCAACCTAAGTACTTGAAAATGATGTGCATATGAAAGCCTCGAACTACTGCGGCTATATCAATAGAATTCGAATCAACATTTCGAATCAGCTGTAAACTACGGAATATAAAAACAAATACAGAAATTTGAACTGCCTCTGATGTATTCATTTATCTAAAATTGGGTATGAATTGATTGAATGCATGCCATGACTTTTAATTTTTCATTTGATTTCAATTTATAACGGGTAATCCATGCAAATAGCCATAGCACAATTCAATTAATTCAAGCACTTGAAATTTTATTCAAAAGCAATCCCCTTTCGAAAAGATATCGATGTAACACATCACTAGTATCGATATCAATACAGAATGACGGTGCGTCACTACCTACCCCAACACAGACCGACACTATTATAATCTGTGGACGCCGCTGACAGCTTCTTAAGCGCAGCGGGCAAAAACTATGTTTTAGTGATATGATATTTATATGTCGTATGAAAATAAATGTCACGAGCCCGAGAATTGGGCTCCTTCCTTGTTTTTGTTATTGTGGTCAGATTTGTTATGATTCTATGCTTGTGGTTAATTTCTGTTATTTTTTGTTATTGTTATTTCGCTAAGTTTTCGTTGATTCTTAAGTAAATAACACTTAAAAATTAAAGATTGCTATAAAAAATATCAACTATTTTTCGTTGATTGTTTTCGACTCAACATGAGCGTGACTCGGAGGAGATTTTGCATTTTTGGCTGTGATTTTTTGGGTATGTACGCAATATTGATTTATCATCAGGCATTCGTTTTTCTTATTAAACATAAGACTATCTATAATGATGATATGAGCTGATTATATAGGTAGCCAATTTCTATGGAAAATATTTGGCATTAACTCGCAGAATTTGTTGAAATTAAAGTTATTTGCACTTATGAAAGGAATTGTATTTGTAGAATCATTTCTTACCTCGCATGAACATAGGTACCTAGTTACTATTTGAAAACCTTTTTAGTTTAAATAATAGTTCTTTATTTTTTCATATAGACATACATCTTTTCACTTACATGAGATTAGGTACACATTTAAAGCATACATAGCCTAATCGAACTCAAATTACAATACAAGTAGATAGGTTTAATTAAATCTAAATTAATAAATTAGGTACATCACAAGAAAGGAATGTGACCAAACAAGCATGCATACAAAGTTATAGTTACAGAGAGATTTAACATTAAAAAACAGACTAAAAGAAATGCATGCATAAACATCAAGTGCGCTGATTGTCTGATAGAAAATCATTGTGCAGACTTGATTGAATGCCCCAAGGGTCATTGTTGGACCATCATCAAGGGTGCAGGTACCTTTGATGATGGTCTGATAATGAATCTATTATTAGGCTAACTATTATTCATCAAGTGTATTTTCATATTTATTTGTTAAGCTTTTTCACAACTACCTTTTTTTTTATTGGTCAATAGGCTAACAGCCCACAGTAGCACTTGATGGAAAGCGACAATCAGGTCTAGGATGATATGCATTTGCCTAAAAGATGCCTGTTCACAATTGTATTGCCTTAAAGATCCAGATTATAGTGGTCAGGAAAACAGATATCGGCAGAGAGTTCCATTCTTTAGCCATCTAAAATAATAGGAACAAAATATTGTTACCTAAAACAGGTTACGATCATTTATCAATCATTTATGAAAGTTGTACAATAAACTATTTTACCTTATAATAATAACCTATAGAAACCGTGTCCGAGCGCTATTCAACATTAGCTTAATATTTGGAGCCAGATATGGCTCCAAACGCCTGACTGCTCCATAGTCTCTAGATCCGAACGCATCTCCCAAAAATAAATTAATTATGACGGTTTGTTCACTTAAATTGTGCCACAACTGCTCTGAAGAACATAAAAAGATTGTTAACATCACTTGCCACAGGCAAGTTTTTAATATTTCATTGTTTAATGTAATTATTTAAGTGAAAATAAAAATGTTTTATTTTCATGATCAGTATTGCCCGAGTGTGAAAATATTTTTTTCCATTTTTACTGACTGATATGTGTTTGTATGATTTAATAATACATTATATCATAAAATTGTTTAGCTTGAAAGTTGAGAAGTATGAACATACTTTATTTTAACCTAAAAGTACAGTCAGCCACACATCAAGTTACCACAATCTGTCAAATCTGCTCAATTGATATTGAATCAAATGTGTTTGACATGAATGTGAGAATCGATTGAAAACATTTGACAGATTTGTATACATTGATGTGTGCAATTGACAAGTGTTTTAAAATCATAAGGCTGAGTTGTGGAGAAGTATATTGGAAGCCTACCAAAAAAACGCGTATATGCTCAAAACATTTTAATAGTGATGAACTCAATCATTAATCATTTTCATCTGTAAATAATAAATTATTAAAAAATTACGTGTTGTTTTCTTCTTTTTGTATCGTAATAAAACGATTCTCGTAATACAATAACTGTATTATTACGTTTCCATACCATACCTACCTACACAAAATTCACGATACATAGATAATATGTATTATTCCCAAAAATAAATAACTATATCAAGTGCCGCGGGGCCGCCAAATAATTTCCCCACTTTCGGGGAAACTGCACCTCCACTGACAACATTACAAATGTCTATGTGTGCGAGTCGCCGCGTGATTTTTGCTTCACTTTTGACCACAGAATACCTTTGCTTTTGACAAAGCGCTAGTCACAGAGTACTTTTAATATACTGAAATAGAGACCTCTCTCGGCAGCCAAAAGAGGTAACGTATTTTACAGCGCCTCTTACGAAATCGCCAAGAAACTATCCTTTTTTTATCGGTGTAGGTATATATATATACATAGGTACTTTATTGTTCAAAGCTATGTATGTTATGTATTTCGGGATTATTATAAATTACCAATCGTATGTAAGCAGATTTATTACTGTTTTAGATGCAATATGTACGTTTACGGAATTTAGAATTTGAACGATTGGCTATTCATAATATTATTAAATTAAATACACTGATATATAATACACTATTTATTTATGGGTCTTTTACAGCACTTTTTTGTAATATTTCTTGGCTTTTATTTTAAAAATGCCCTCGTCGTCTTCCTCACAATCATTCTTACCTTGCAGTATTTTATTGATTACTTTACAATGGTTATGTATGAAAAATCTACAAGTAATACTAACTAGATACTCTATTAATTGATCCTTATGTTCATGACAATTTATAAAATTAAAATCAATGAATATTAATATATAGTTCTTTATACATTCCTTCAATTTTTTTTCAACTAAATTTTTATTCAATATTGCATCATTGATGTCTTGCATCCCCGAGATACATTCAACGAGAGTATTAGTGGGACTACAAAGCCATTGGCGACCTGCATATTCTCGGTAACTTATGTACTGAGAAGCGAGATTTGTCGTGAGACTTGTTTGGCAATTAGTGCAACTTTTAAAAATTTTACTTTTTGCCATTTTGGCGAAGTAACCACTAATATAAGTAAGCGCACTCATGACCCTCGGATCATCTTTCTCCTCTAAAGACTGTATAGTTATTTCTTGCAAAAATTCCATAACAGACGTCGCCGCAGGTTCAGTGTCCTCACTTGAAACGACGAAGGCATGTAAGTTTTGGCACAAATCTTGCTCACAATTTGTACCAGCAGGGGTATGGACACTCGATATATTGTTAACTAACATAGTGACAAATGCACTTTCGAAATTCGCTGGGGTTGGATTGGTGTTTCGGCATCCATGGCTTCTAATTTGCCCAAAAAAGTTCTCTAGCGGATCTTGGTTTAAATGCCGCATCCAAACCGAAGTGACTTTATATTTTTTTTTCTATATTTTTTAATAAAACTTCTACACCATCGAGTGTCCATACCCAATTATTTAAAGTTGGGACATTTTCAATTTTCCCGGTGGTCCCATTTACAAATTTCATATTTCCAAGCACATGTTTTGCCTCTGACCACTGTTGATGGTGGATTGAGCCCGGCGATACAGGGCCAAGTAATGGTTTCCCAAATTTTTTATCTTTTTTTGTAAAACTCCCATTAAGGGAGTCGAACAAATTGTCGAAAAACAATAGAATGTCAGCGGTTTCTTTACATTCTTGAGGTATAATCTTCTTATCTGAAAATACAGAAATAAACTTAAAATTTTACTGTCACTGCTTTAAGGAATGGTTTTTAAACGAAAAAAAGAAATAATAATATTAATTACCTGCAAGGTAGCCCATATTCGTATCAACGTTCCTACTAAAAATTTGCGTCGCATATTTGACTTTCATTTTATTTCTTTTTAATTTTTCGGGAAGCACATGACTATCAGTTAATTTGGGAATAAGTCTTACACCCTTGTATCCAGGGTTCTCTTTGTGGAGCAGCAAAAGGTGGTCCCATTTGGCTGTGTGTTTCGTTCCATTCAAGAAATATTCCAAATTTTTGGTTAACAAGTTATTTCTTATACATTTAATAAGATGGGGAGGATCATATAATGGGACGATTTCTTCATTATCCTTACTCCTTACTAATATTATAAAGGCGAAAGTTTGTTTGGATGGATGTATGGATGGATGTTTGTTCCTCTTTCACGCAAAAACTACTAAACGGATTTTAATGAAACTTTACAGTAATGTAGCTTATAGATCAGAATAACACATAGGCTATAATTTATAAAGATATCTATAAGACCTTGCTTTTATTCGAATTACACGCAGACGAAGTCGCGGGCAAAAGCTAGTTTATTAATATAATGTTTTCTTTTATATCTTTCCCTGCCCTCAGAAATTCCCCACGGGTTTCCTGTCTCAGCAATTTGATGGCTTTTCTATTATTTGCTCCTTGGTCGCAGATGGTGGCAACCACAATAAATCCAGCTTGTTGTAACGCTGTTACATTTTCTTTAACTTGTTTGGCAATTTCTTGCCCACTTGTACCTGCTGCCGAAAATGTGTAAGCTGTAGCCATTTTAAAATTTTTTATCAATCCACGAACCATGTACACCTGTGCATGGTCGGCAAAATCAGGTCTTGTGGTAGTGCCATCAGTAACAAAGCCTGTAACATGGTCTTTCTTTTCGTTGAATTGTATGTTTGCCTTAAAAACATCTCATCAAATATTATGTGCATAACCTTTCTTCTGGTTTCATGTTTTTTGCAACATTTTTTAACTGTCGGAAAATTCTTTTATTTATACCTGGCTTTATATTTGCCTGGTTAATTACGTTGGTCAGAGTTTGTGGTGCTGGTAGCACAAACATTTTCCTTAATAATTTGTATCCTTTTGGGGTCTTTTTTTGTATAGACAGTGCAAGATTTTTTCTTCTAAAGTAAAACGTCTGCCTTTACTTTTTTTGCCAGTTTGTTTTAGTTGTAACATAGTCATTGTTTTGGCTGCATAAGACATGTTTTCAAGTGTTGCCAAAAGTGCTGGGTTTGATGTAATGGTTTTGGCAGCTTTTATATTCATAGATTGTTTTTTCATTTTACTGCGGCATTTGCTTACTTTAATTCTCAATTTAGTGATTTTTTCTCGAAGTTTTCTTTCTTCTGAGGATACATATTTCTTAACTGTTTTTATCGGTTTTCTGAATAACGCTGTAACAAGATAAGAAGCAGTATTGTAACACAATAAAATGAATGTAACTTTGATGAAAATTGGATTCAGAGAGAAATAATAGGATTAGGATATTTCTTACTTGTCCTAACTTGTCTTCTGTCCGTTGTCTGAACTGCTGATGATTTTGGAGTTGAGTCTACCAGAGTTGATGACGGTCCTACCAGAATGGTGTCCATTGTTGCCCCAATGGGATCTAAAATATAAATGAGAAATGATTTATTTACTGTCAATTAATAATGGTGAAAAGTAGGTGTGAGATTAAATAAATTGTTATTTGTATGCTAGTGACGACAAACGAGCAAGTGGGTCACGTAATGGTATAGCCTACTTTGTATATGAGGGTCTGCAGCACCTGATGAGGAACTCAAGCAGCATGTCTAACCTATAAGCATATTATTATAGCGCTTTAGGAAAAGTTTATCAATTCAGCGAGCAGTTTCTGGTGACATGAAAAACGAGGGTCTGGAGTACCTGGTGTGAAAATCCAGCAGCCCATCTAAACTATATGACATATTACTAATAGCGCCTTAGGTAACGTTGATCAATACATTGAGCAGTCTCTGATGACAATTTGACCCTATTTACCCGACTATGGCGAAGCAAAAAAGAGGGTTATGATACCTGTATGCCTATATGTATGTATGGTTGTTCTCGTTTAAAGCATTTCCCCTTTTTTTAAAGCATTGGAAAGGCTTTACTGTTACAAATGCAAAGCAAGAACTCCCGTGTTTCAATTCTGCTTAGTTACCGAGTAATATTTTTTTGAAATTGGATAATTTTTGAACCCAGTAAACCGAAATTAATTTTTTATTATAAAAGGGTACGAGCTAGAAAATTGTTTGCTCTTGAAGTATTTAGGGGACTTCAAACTACAAATTTTAAATAAGTACGTTTTTAAACTCATTGAGGGTGTATTTACGACAAAGTCAAATATTTTCGTTCTTTTTTCGTTATTTTTTTTTCTCTAGTTACAAGGTTTGCGCATTTTCTTTTCAATTACAAATATAGCTGAAAACATAAACTAAACGCACAAAAAAAAACAGACGCACATCTTATGGAATCACGTTGAAAAGTTCATTTTTAAAAATACCTTTTTATGACTACCTAGGGTTGTCACCAAACTACTCCAGCAAATGTACCGGCATGCACCATAATGTATCGGTAACATATGTTACTTCAAAATAAGTACTAGGTATTTTTACCTATTATCCCGACTTCTTTCTTTTTACCCTCGGGAAAATGTCAGGTACTTAATACTTCCGAGCGTATGTTTGCTCTTGATGTTGATTTTGAAGTGCGAAGTTCATAAAAAGCGAACACAATCCATAAAAAGAAGAAAAAATAAGCATTTTAAAACGGTCAATTTGAAATTATCATTGCGTTGATCACTTAAAATTGGAGACCAAAGATGATTAAATCCATATCTTCATCCACGTTATGAAAAACATTGTAAAATACTGGTAAAACAAAATGGTGTTTTGTGACAACCCTAAAAAAAACAAAAAAAACTTTTTCTCCCTAATTTCCATGAGATGCACATCTGGTTTTTTTATGCGGTTAGTTTATGTTTTGAGCTATATTAAAAGAAAATGCGCAAACCTTGTAATTTTAAAGAAAACAATTAAGGAAAAAATAACGAAAATATTTAATTTTGTTATAAATACACTATTTATAAATTTGAAAATATATTAAAATTTTGTAGTTTGAAGTCCCCTAAATATTTCAAAACCAAATAATTTTCGTGCACCTACCCTTTTTTAATAAAAAATAAATTTCGATTTAACGGTGTTAAAAAATATCAAATTTTTAAAATGTAACTAAGCGGAATTGAACCACGAGAGTTCCTGCCTGGCTTATAATACTAAGGTCTTTCCAATGCTTAAAAAACAGGGGGATGTCTAATTTTGAGGCTTCGGGAAACACTGGGCACGGGAATGAAGTCACGGGAACAGCTAGTTTCATTATATAATACTGCCTGCAACTGGTGTTTAGATTGAGTATAATAATAATAATTACTTGAATATAAAATAAATTAAAAGTGAAAAAGGATTAGGATGTTTCTTACCTTTGTCAACTTGTTTTTCCATCATCTGCAAGGCTGAGGATTTTGCAGCTGAAGCTGCCAAAGTTGATGATGGTCCTGCCAGAATTGTGTCCCTTGTTTCCCCAATGGGTTCTAAAATACAAATTTTCAATATTGTCAATTGATAAGATTGGTAACAAAATGTATGTGATTTAATAAAAAAATATACTAAACACAAAGACTCGTTACAGATGGTGACATGATAATCCATTATAATATAATCATGAATGACACTGTAAGTCAAGTAGGTATTCAACTCAATTATACTTGCTTATAATCGCTACACAGCATTACTCATTCCTATAATAATTATTACCTTCAAATATTTTTTTAATGTGCAGGTGTGCAAATATTTGTATGAGTTGACTCCTAAAACGCGATTCATTTAACTGTTAATAATGCTTAACAAATATATAAGAGTAAAATCGTTTAAAGGGTTATTTTATCTTCTCTTTAGTGGCTGTCAGCTGACCAATGTATCGGACTAAAGCTAATAGTAGTTCAGTTTATGAAATTTAGGTTTAATTACTTAAAAGTTAATCAGTTCAGTGATTGTCAACTTCCCTCGTTAGCAAGAGAATGCTCATTGAATAATTGTATAGTAACATACCTGATGCAGATACTGACAACATTGTAGTTAAATCAGGCAACTGCGGTGCGTTGACATCCAAAACATTTTGTACTTCTCTCATTGGTCTCTTTTGAACAAATGTTGATATTGGTAATGTTGGTAATTTGCCTGAAATAAGTAAAACAAAATTATTACTATACATATTTAGTACTTAATAGTAAACAACCTTTAGGTCTAGTGATTGTAAGATTGATGATAAGTAAATCACATAACAGATAATCTTCACTTACTTGGCATATTTAATGTAGGTACTGCGATGTTGCTAATTCTGTTGAGACGCAGGCAATACTTCTCATCAAAATGCGCATGGCAAACTCTGCGATACTTATGAATATCATTGTTGTTTAATGCCAAGATATCACCTCCAATGGCCATAACCCATTCATTAAAGCGTGATAGGTCTTTATCTGGATTTGGAAACAAATGTAAAGTCTGATGTGACTTTGAAACAATTGAAATTATTCCACAATGTACTTATATAGTGAGACACAGAAAAAACCCACGATTACAATGCTAGGTGGGTTGGAAGGTAAGACACAAAAGATCCCATAGAATAAGCGCTTGTCCAGAAGATGAATTCGTCACGAATCGTTATCACACGCGCATTGGCGAAGTAATGGGTGCCCATATATGGGAGTTGTTAATTGCGTGCGCTACGCTAGACTCTATACTAGGTACTTACTTCTTAATTGCGTCCAAAACTGTGACGCTGGGAGTAAAATTAGTCCTTCACCAAATGCTCGCGCGTCAAACGCTTCTCTGGACGCACGAATATTTGTTTCAAGATACACTTATAGAACAAAATAACTTACTTCCTTTCGTACATTCCGGGACACAGCACTTTTTAGATGTCATAATGATAGTTTATAAGTGTCTTCAATGTATTATTGAAACACATTCACTAAATTTCTAAGCCACTGCTCAGAACCTCGAGTCTCTGTCTCACATACACTTCAAACCGCACAACTGCACTATCCGGAGGAGATAACACTCAAACTCGACGGATTACACAATAAATGCGAAGATTAACAAGTAATTTCCGATAAAAACAGAACTAAGCACAAGAAAGTGAAAAATTCGTTACTAGCGGAAAACTTTTGAAAGATAGAAAATTTTTGACAGTTAGTTTATTTTAAGTGTTGCCAGAAATTGAAATACTTAAATTACAGTTCTAAATTCATCACGCATCTTAATAAAGCGATTTTAACATAAAAAAAAACTTATTAAAAATTTACATTGTATTTGACATTTATGGTCAAATTAAGATTTTAATTTAACCTACTTTTTTATTACTTTACGATTTACAATTATTTTATTGCGACGAGAACCTACAGAAATAGTACAATGTTTTAGTAAGTCACACATGAGTAAGCGACCATATTACGAGGACAAAAGGACAGAGAAAACAGATAGCTATCAACTCTTCAGGCACCTATTTTGCTTGACGGGTTCGAACGCCAATTGTTGCCCTGGAGGTTTCCCCGGGAACTAAAATACGACAGTGCTTGAAATTATTGTTACCCTTGAGCTTGTTCTAAAATTGAAGAGGCTGGCGCTAGTACGAAGATATTCCTTCTATAGGTTATTATTCTAAGTATTTTACTTTAATAAATAAATAAACTTACAGAACCCCTTCTTCATATTAACTTATCAATAGAAATGTCATAAATACTTTCAGATGCACAAGGAGTACCGACTCATCGGTTCCCTAATTCTGAAAAACACCCGGAGTTATTTGCTGCTTGGGTGTCAGTGGTAGGTGACAAGCTGAAGGAAAGTAGTCCTCAGCAAATATACAAAAACAAAAGAATATGTGATCACCATTTTGAAAAATCGACTAAGACATCAAGAGGACGTCTTATTTGTTCAGCAAAACCAACCATAAAATTGCATCGTGAGTACTGATGTGCCGCCGAGAACGTTCTCGTTCCCGGCAATATTCTCAATGAGAACATAACAGGCAGTAAGATAGACAGTTACTTTCGCATCTTTAATGTAAATAAGGGTATAGTAGTGTTTTATTATACACTATTTTGCAAAAAAACGGGCGGTTACGATTTTTTCTTTTCTGAAAATAATATGGTACAAAAAAGGATTTAAGTCTTTTTATTACTGGTCGTAAATGTGCCGTATGTGGACCTCAAGAACGACCTCGAAGACGTAAAAAAAGTGCAAGTTAGTCTTTGGACGGTCTGGAGGAGGCTTCTCGCTGCCAACTTACACAGTTGTCGCCCCGCGCGCGGTCCCCCGTGTTGCCAAACTTCACTTTGCTCAAAATTGTGTATCATGGACTCAAGAGGATTGGGACAGGATATTGTTCTCTGATGAAGCCAGGATATCACTTTATGATGAAGATCGACGTCGGCGAGTGCTGCGAAGACCAGGGGAGCGTTATGCAGAGGTCTGCTTTGAAGAAATAACGCCTTACGGTGGGGGCTCTGTTATGTTTTGGGCTGGAATAAACTGTTTAGATCGTAAAGAGTTAGTCTTAATCGAAATCGACACATTAAATGCACATCGCTACGTAACGGAAATTCTTTCACCTTATGTATACACGTCACGTCCAGTTACCCTTGTTGAACTTTGTACTGTAGTTTATGATAAGCTTAGGATCCCCTTTCTTGTAAAGCAGTATTATTTCTGATTGCGTCCATTATTTTGGTATTTCTTTTCTCGTCAAGATGAGGTAAAATAGTGTGGTGAGATGGCGTATAAGTATGTCTATTCCGGCCTTTATCATTTCATTGGTGATCCCATCTTGTCCAGGGTTTTTTTCTAATTTCAGTTTTGATATTGATAGTCTTATCTCACTTTCTATGAATCGTTGTATTGGTTCATCAGTTTTATTCCAGTGTGTATAACCTAGATATCCGTCCGATTTGCTGTATAGATTTTTGTAGAAGTCAGTAGCAATATCTATAAGATCTTTTCTGCTTGTTGTGTTTGATCCTTTAGCATTTTGAAGTTCTGTCATTACCGGTTCGTTTTATCTAGCTTTTTGTAGGCCTTCTTTATTCCCCCTGATTTCTCTAGATGCTGTTTAATAGTTTCCAGTGTTAATAGTTCTGTATAATTTGCTAAGTGTGCGTTTTTCTTCTTTTGTTTTATTTGTTAATGTTTTTAATTGGAATTGTTTATTTTAGAGCGATAGTTTCATATGTGAGTACTGACTTGTTCATTAGATTTTTTCCGCTCTTCACTTTTTCAGAACATTTATAAATGTTATAGAATATCTGTACATTTTCAGTTTTGCTGTCAGGTAGTTTCGTTATTTCCCTTTCAAACTTGTTAAAATCAATTTTGTTGTGTGATTTGTTATTGTAGTGGGTTCGTGAGATCTTTTTACTTTCTATGCTAAGAGTGATTCGTAATAGTCGGTGATCACTAGGATGTGGCAGTTTAGCAAGTATTTGATAGTATTCTACTTGTTTGGGTATGTTTGAAGCAATGTAGTCTATCTCGTTTTTAGTCTTTCCCTTAGGTGACATCCATGTCCATCTAAGATTTTCAGGTTTCTCGAACATTGTATTACAAATATGCAGTTTATTTTGTAGGCAGAAATTTATAAATATTTCGCCTCTTTTGTTCCCTTGTTCCAAATCCATATTTTCCCATCCCTCTTTGCTCCTCTGGTTCAGATTGGCATTCATATCACCTAGTATTATATTTTTTGTGCTTTTTTTTCTTAAGTCCTGGTAAGGTTAATATAAAAGTTTTGTATATCGGCTTTTTTCGCCTTCTCTGTTGGTGCGTATACTTGTATCAGGGTGAGTGTTGTTTCGTGTATTTTTATTAGTAACGCTACTACTCTCTCTCTCTGATGTTGGAATGAAATTTTCGGCTTGGATGTTTCTTTGTTTTCTGACCAGGAATCCTACTCCTTTTTCTCCCTTTGTTGTCCCGTAATAGTAAAGATGGTAATTTTCTCTGTCTTCTATTCTACGTCCTTCTCTTCTAGTTTCTTATATACCAAATTATATCCCAGTTTATATCGCATATTCTAGTTCTGTTATTCTTATCTTGCCTGCTAAAGAACGTGCAGTATGTACTAAGGAACTACAATGAATTGATCGCTGGAGTGCGATAGGAAGACTCATTGGTTGCACTTTTTATCCTAAAAAAATGGGTTGATTTTGAGAGTTTTGGTTGGATCGTTAAGTTCAGCGTGAATTGGATCGAAACGTAATCGCAATTGGACCGTTGCTGTTAGTAGAATAAGGAACGGCTTACAAGTTAAGGTTCAATGGACAACATTTCATATTTTTAACATGTCCATATTGTTTTTTTATATGAAAATAGACATAAAATGAACGGACCCATATTTTTTCTTTTTTCAAAATTTGTCCATTTTCATGCATAAATTAATTATTAAAATTCTTTATATTCTAAATAGACGTAAGCGCCAAATGACGTCATCGGACGGCTGAATACAGCGATATTCCTTTGCTTATCATTGTTTTAATAAAAAAAAAGGTACTACTGTCAAAGGTAAATAATACTAGCGTCAACATTGTCAACGTCATTCATACATTCAACGTTGACAAGTTGTCTTTTTTTTGACAGTTGCATGTCATGGGTTTGGCATTTCGTAAATTTAAAACTATAATGTGCTAAGCAAAGAAATATTTTACATTCTGCCGTCCGATGACGTCATCTTACGTTTTTTAGTTTTTAATTTTTTTCTCAGTAAATAAGCAATATAAAAAATTTATAAATATATATTCGCGCAGCGGAAAAGTAATTAAAGAAATGGTATTTTTTGTTTCAGAGCTTAGCAATTTTGAAATGTTGTCCATTGCGATGCAGTTGCGATTCGTACGTAAAGTTGTTAGTAGAATAGGCCTCCTGAACTCCACGCGAGCGAAGCTACGGGCGACCGCTACTATTTATATAATTTTAATTAGACATAGGTACAAATTGTTGTTCCTTATTTCAAGTTGTAGCTAAAGAATATTGTTACATACCTGAAACAGGCTGATGAAATACTGTAATTTTTTTCATTACAGGTGTGCTACAGTCAATCGACACAATTGTGGAGGCTGAGCATAGTTACTGCAAACCCCGAAGAGATTATCTTACAAACATGCCTGGCACTTCATCAGCAGATAGAACAAGTGAATTTCCAATACCATCGGGATGTTCCTCAAGTACTTTTTTTACTACATCGGAAAAGATCTCCACTCGATCTAGACAAACAAAATCAAATGCAGGTAATATATAGTTTTTATTTATAAGATAGGGGGCAGACCTGAAGTGATTACCATCATACCGGACATCCGAAACATCCGAGAAATCACAAGGAGATGTAATATAGAATACACTATTTTTCTTGATGGTTGTGTATGATATGACAAGAAGATTCTGGAGGTGTCATTTTGTTTGTCTCATCATCAGCCTAAATGCTCCCTAACGCTGGAGTATTAAGATAATCTATATATTGGTCTAGCCTATCTAGGCTAGACCAATTTTGAAACTATCCTGCGGTACTAAGTGATCCATGGTTAGTCGAGGATTTGTAATAAAAAATCAAGAACTAACGTTATTCCGTAATAAGCACGAACTTGCTAGTTTAGGATTAAAAACGGTATCAGAATAATTTTTGTAATAAGAATAAAGATTCATGGGGGTGTATAGGGTACCCCAAAAACCCTATCCACGCCTTCGGCTAGACACCCTAAATGAAATAGTATACTATAATGGGTCGGTATGTCATGTTATTTTTCAATATTTTTTACAGACTACTGAAGTATCTGACTTTTATTTGCCTAATGCATGACCTTCAAATAATACAAACGATATTGTTATTTAATATAATCTAGTTGAACTCTTTCAAAATGATCAAAGTGAAAACTCATGAAAAACCGAAATGAGAGTAAACAATAACAAATCAATATTATTTTTCACATTGCAGGGATAGAAAACGAAATTGAACCTCATGCAGGAAATGCAGACATGCCAGAAATTGAAAATGAGGTCGTAATAGAAATTGAAAATGAATATGTTAATGAAATATTAACAGAAACAGATGATTATTATGAGACCAACTTCGAGGAAACTAATGATAATGATGAAACGCATACTTTAGACGAAATCGATACTTTATTCCTGAGCTACTCTAAAACATTTAAAAAGCTCTCAAGTAAACTACAAACAATGTTTAAAACTGGATTTAGCAAAATTATTTTTCTCGTTATGAAATCAGAGAACAAGC
>JADPWL010003105.1:129135-140001 GCA_019059595.1 Marasmia exigua
TGGGGGATTTAATACCAAGAAGAGTGGTTTGGGGCCTTGTTGATAACATTACTGCGAATGAACGGCCTGACTGGGTGAGTTTTTTGTTAAAAATGCTTAACGAATATATATAAAATCGTTCAACAGGTTATTTTACCTTCTCTTTAGTGGCTATCAGCTGACCAATGTGCCGTACTAAAGTCAAAAGAGGTTGAGTTTACGAAATTTAGGTTTAATTACTAAAAATTAATCCGTTAAATAATTGTTAACTTCACTAATTAGCAAGAGAATGCTCATTGAATAATTGTATAGTAACGTACCTGATGCAGATACTGATAATGTTGTAGTTGAATCAGGCAACTGCGGTGTGTTTACATCCAAAACATTTTGCGCTGGTTTCATCGGTCTCTTTTCAACAAATGTTGATATTGGTAATGTTGGTAATGTGCCTGAAACAAGTAAAATAAGAATATTACTACACCCGGCGTCGAAAAACTCTTGATAAGCACATTTCTATTAATTATAATTTTATTTAAAAAGTTCCCTTTTAAACTAAATAAAAAACATAATTTTTCATAATCAAGTAAAACCTAATGCAACAAATAGAGTGTCAAGAAAATTCTAAGGATTTTTTTTTGCTCGGGAGAGTCGCGAGTCGCGCTAATTTGTGGATGTAACAGGGTCAACACGGGGTTAATGTGGGTCATTCGCTATTTAATAGTTGAAGGGGCACACGCACTGATTTTACTGAAGAAAGAACATCTGGAAAATGGATACTACAGCTGATTAGGTGGCTCAAGTAGTTGTACTACTGCAAGCAGGGGTGTCGCCAAGCAACTGAATCCAGGCCGTTTTGCAGTTCGAAGAATCTACCAGTGGCTGTATCCGGTGACATGGGTCCGGTAGACGTCGCTGCACTTCGGAAAGAGACGACCGGTTTTTTGTGTCGTACTCTTCAAGAAATTGCTTCTCAAACGCTGTTCAGTTGCGACAGGAGCTCCAGCGTTTGTGAGAGCTATTCTCTTCTCAGACGAGACACAAGTGTGTTTTTTTTTTCGACAACCAACGAAGAATAGAATATCAGAGGCAGGGTGAACATTACATTAGATTTTAAGACACTTTTTGTACTTTTTTTAATGTAAATTATTGATTGTTAAAAAGAAGAATTTTAATTGAATACTTAATAGTGAACAACCATTCTAATCTAGTGTCTAGTGTGATGATAAGTAAATCACATAACAGATAATTTCAACTCACTTGGCATATTTAATGTAGGTACTGCGATGTTGCTAATTCTCTTGAGACGCAGGCAATACTTCTCATCAAAATGCGCATGGCAAACTTTGCGATACTTATGAATGTCATAGTTGTTTAATGCCAAGATATCACCTCCAATCGCCATAACCCATTCATTAAAGCGTGATGGGTCTTTATCTGGATTTGGAAACAAATGTAAAGTCTGATGTGATTCTGAAACAATTGAAATTATTCCACAATGTACTTACCTATACTATGAGACACAAAAAAAACAGGATTCTTCTACAAATTACAATGCTAGGTGGGCTCGGATTAAGGTAAGACATAAAAGATCCCATAGGATCTAAGCCCTTGTCCAGAAGAGATGAATTCATCGCGAATCGTTATCATACGCGCATTAAGTACTGGGTTACTCCTCGGAGTGAACCTCTATACTAGGTACTAACTTCTTAGTTGCGTCCAAAACAAAAATAAGTCCTACACCAAATGCTCGCGCGTCAAACGATCCTCTGGACGGAATATTTGTTTGCAGATACATTTATGAAACAAAATATTTAACTTACTTCCTTTCGTACATTCCGGGACACAGCACTTTTTAAATGACATAATGATTGTTTTTTTAAGTGTCTTTAATTTATTATTTATTTCTTGCACTTTATATAAACAATAAAGAAACATAAATTTCTAAGCCAATGCTCAGAACCTCGAGTCTCTGTCTCACAAACACTCTAAACCGCACAACTGCACTATCCGGAGGAGATAATACTCAAACTCAACGTATTACACAAGAATTGCGAAGATTTACAAGTAATAATTTCCGATAAAAACAGAATTAAGCACAAGAAATAGCGAAAAAAAACTTTTTAGGTAGAAGTTACCATAGAGTTACTATATAATACAATGTACTCTGTGTAATACAATGTACTCTGTGCCATAGAGTAACATGAATACTGGAAAGAAGATACAAGGAGAAAGACAGGAAGACATATAATATCAAAGAAAAAAATAAAAAAATAATACTAGGAGCCCAATTCTCGGGCTCGGGACATTTATCATCATACGACATATATCAACAAAACATGGCGGATATCGTATGAAAACGTTTTTGATTATTCTCACGATGTCGAATGGTGACATATGTCTCATATTTTCGTGCGACACGTATCGTATGGTCTTGACCATACGATATGAAGTATCACGGTGATTTTGGTGATATTTCTCCAATTCAACGTGACGTTTGAGTCGTTTCGCGTTTGGTTGTTTTTGACGTTTGGTTGTTCAAATCACATAACAAGTTTAAATTTACTGCACAAGCTAAGAAGATGATTGATTCTCTGTGTAATCGATTGTTTAGCTGAGATTTTGAAATTTTCTTATATTTTCTTCAATTTGTACAAATTTTCACCGGTATTACCTACATACCTTTAAATATTCAATCAATCAATCAATATACATATTTATATCGTGCTACATTGGGTACAAAGTAGCTTAAATAATAAATGTACGTACATAAGATGTTATTAATACAATGTAGCGCCCTGTAAGGGCATAGCAATGTTAATCAATCGTACTTTACATTATAATTACAAATTACTATCTTGAATGCTAAATTTTGCTTATTACTAGAATTTAAAGAAATATAAATATTATTGCACTATTTTTGTTACTTATCTGTATTATTCGTCATTAAGCCTTTTTATCTCAGTAATAAAATCAGTGTAAAGAAAATTCTTTATTTAATTTTTTTTCTTTTAACGCGTCTTTTTGCCACAGTTGCCATCTCTTTTTGCCACAGACTGAAAAGAAATCTTTTGGCTTTCGGTCAGTGTAACGGAATTATAATTTAATAAAATCAAATTTCTTTTTCGTCTTTTTTATCGTATTTTAAAGCAGTTATGATAATTATGATGTTATACAAACATAAAATTGACTGTTGGTATAAAAAGGCTAGAAAATGTTGAACTAATAATAATAATAATCTCTTTATTTCGGAAATTACATCCATAGTACAAGTTACAAAAATAAAATACATACATACAGTTAAAAACAAAAATCAAAAACAGTTCTGCGTAATTAAATTAGACCCATCACCTTCTGTACCCAATGTTTTTGGATCGGGCAGTCGAAACGGGCTGCTATGGTCCTAAGGATATTGTTGTTGCTGTCGCGCACCCGCTGCATTATCGACGCGACCCTTTTGCGCATTATTGCGTGAAAACCGTCCACCCTGACTTCCGTAAACATGCCAGATGCGCTGCAGTGGCGCGGCAGCCTCAACAACATCCTAAGGGCGTTGTTGTATTGCACACGCAGTGCATTGTAGGCTCTTTTCGTATACTGGGTCCACAGGCTGCTCGAGTAAAAAGATTGGCAGTAAGCTCTAAATAGAGTTACTTTTACTTCATAAGAGCATCGAGCAAACCTGCGGGCCAGCATATTACTCCTTACCGACAATGCCCTGCGTTCCCTCTCTATGTCAAGATCATCTTTCAAAGTGTCCATTACCTTATGCCCCAAATATTTAAAGCTGGTAACAATATTAAAAGGAGTACCATCTAATACAACCGGAGGTACAGTTGTAGGTTTCAATTTACCAGCTTTAAATATAAGTAGCTCGCTTTTCTTCGAATTATATTTAAGGCCATGTTCACCAGCATACTTCTCACATACCTGCAGGAGTTCCCTCAACCCGTTTATAGAGGGGCTCAGCAGCACCATGTCGTCAGCGTAACTGATATTATTAACGCATGTACCGTCAATGTGACAACCTACATGAATACTGCTGAGCTCCTCTATAAGGGCGTTCACATACAGATTGAACAAAATCGGAGAAGTAAGCCCGCCTTGTCTTACCCCGCACTTCAGTCTGTACTTGTCCGAAAGAACGCCAGACCACCTTACCTGATTTACTTGATTACCGTACCAAAACTTTAATAAAGAGATGCATTCCCCCGGTACATTCGTGCTTCCCAACTTATCCCAAAGCTTATTGTAGACAACCAGGTCAAATGCTTTTGACAAGTCGAGGAAACACGCATATACAGGCGTACTTCTATCTGTATAGTACTTGACAGTTTGCTTAAGACATAAAATAGCGCTCTCAGTAGACAATCCGGCTCTGAAGCCAAACTGAGCATCATGCAATTCAATGTGTCTACTCAGCTGATCATTAAGCTCAAACAATTAACATTAAGATTTCTCGATTGTATATTTGTGCCAATCAACAAAATGGAACGTATTAGCGGAAATGATATGGGTCACATTCTCTATGGAAGTGACTTTTACTGTCGCATGGGCACGAGAATAGAGTTTTTTTACTTTTGTGACATTTTGGTGACATTTTCGTACGACATTGGACAAGTGACATTACAGAAAATACGACATTTTATCGCACGTCCCGAGAATTGGGCTCTAGGAGCCCAATTCTCGGGCTTGTGATATTTTGAAAACATGGCGGATATCACCTGAAAACCATACAAAAAAACTATGTTTTAGTGATATATGTCGTATGAAAAGAAATGTCACGAGCCCCAGAATTGGGCTCTAGATAATGAGGCGTTTTCTTAAAAAAAATAAAAGCTAATAAATTAGCAGGCGAAAATAGTTCTGTCAATGTCAATTCCGTTGACTACGTACTATAGTCGGATTTTTTTTAGACAAAGTAAACTGACAGAAGTCAATGTGTCATTCCCATACATTAGCAACTGTCAAATCACTTTATTTAATGAGCAGCAGGGTCTATTATCTTGCCTTAATCAGGTTTTGACCGTACGTTGCACACATGTTCACTTTTTTGTATATGGTAGTCGGGCATGAATACCATATCGTATTTTTTTTTACTCTATTACACTTAAACGAATACCTACAAAGTACGTACGTTTTTTCCTAAAAAGAACGTTTATTCAAAGTGTAACAATATAATCTATTTTATATTATCACGGCTTTAATGGGGCGTTTTCTTAAATAAATAAAAGCTTATAAAATAATAGCTCAATAGATGGCGCTTAGAAGACGAAAATAGTTCTGTCAATGTCAATTCGGTTGACTACGTCATCATCATCAGCCCATTTAAGTCCCCACTGCTGGGGCACGGGCCTCCCTCAAACACATGAGGGGTAATTTCCATACTCACCACGCTTGGCAGACGGGTTGGCGAGGGTTTTGATATAAATGCAGAGTTTTCCTTCTCTGGGCGCTGATGATCATGCCAGCAGCTTTACCTTAGTCGCCTTTTACGATACCTCGGTAAGAGTGAGGGTGCCCTATTCTACTCTGCCGGGGACCACACGGCGAAATATTTGTAATATTTGTAATAGTTGACTACGTACTATAGTAGAATTTTCAAATAGACAAAGTAAACAGACAGATGTCAATGTGTCATTCCTATACATTTGCAAAATGCCAAAATGTCAAAATCACTGTCGCTTTAGGGTAGAAAAAAATAATTATTACCAATAAATGGGACAACTAATTTTTTTTTACTCTATTACACTTAAAAGTCTAACTGCCGCACTCAGAGACGTCAATTAAGCTTATTGTTTACTTACTTAATTATGAAAAGTCTTTATGCGTACATATTGAAATAAGTGTCAATATTTTTTCTTAATTTGGCGGTAACTTTGGATTACCGCCACTTTTTATTTATAAATAAAACTTGTTAATACTTACACGATAGTTCTCTTATATGATTGTTATGTTGTGTACACATATTTTTGGTGTTGCAACCTACCATTATTTTCTATGTTTTGTTTTGAGTAATCATGTATTGTTGTAACTCTGTTCTGTGTACCAAATAAAGAAAATAAAATAAAAATAAAAAAAAAATTTGACGGTAATCCAAAATTCGAGTGCAAAAGCAGACCAAACAGTTAACTATAAGTACTTATTAAATAAATAGTATTGGTGTTTGCAGCGAGGTTGAAACCCCGAAATGGACAACATTTCATATTTTTAACATGTCCATATTGTTTTTTTATATGAAAGTAGACATAAAATGAACAGACCCATATTTTTTCTTTTTTCAAAATTTGTCCATTTTCATGCATAAAATAATTATTGAAATTCTTTTTATTCTAAATAGACGTAAGCGCCAAATGACGTCATCGGACGGCTGAATACAGCGATATTCCTTTGCTTATCATTGTTTTAATAAAAAAAGGTACTACTGTCAAAGGTAAATAATACTAGTGTCAACATTGTCAACGTCATTCATACATTCAACGCTGACAAGTGTCTTTTTTTTTACAGTTACATGTCATGGGTTTGGCATTTTGTAAATTTAAAACTATAATGTGCTAAGCAAAGAAATATTTTACATTCTGCCGTCCGATGACGTCATCTTACGTTTTTTAGTTTTTAATTTTTTTCTCAGTAAATAAGCAATATAAAAAATGAATAAATATATATTCGAGCAGCAGAAAAGTAAACAAAGAATTGGTATTTTTTGTTTCAGAGCTTAGCAATTTTGAAATGTTGTCCATTGTGTAAAATAGATCCGGTTTAGTAGCTAAAAATTTTAATTGATTGGCGGCGCTAGTGTGCCCTACCAGTCACCTTGAGGTGACGGGTAGGGCACAAAGGTAGGGGAAAAATTTATTCACGCTAAAAGCGTCCACTATTGGCGTGAATCAATTTTTCGCGTACAAAAACGGACCCAACATTTGTGCATGGATAAATAATAAATGATATTAGTGTTTGCCGAGAGGTTGTAACCCCGAAATTGTTTCAAAGAGATCTGGTTTAGTAGCTAAAAATTAAAATCGATTGGCGTCGTTAGTGTGCTACCCGTCACCTCAAGTACCAATTATAGTCAATTTGACTGCGGCAGTTTATCTTCCTGAATTAATCTGAACAAGAACTTAAAATAGTTATTACTTACCAACAAAATTTGTAAAAAATATCTTTTGAATAGGCTTGTGTACTAGGTCAGAGATTGGCAGATTTTTAAATAGCATTGAGAATTAACGGTCAAAAGGAGCTATGTACAAAATTTCAGCTTGAAACTTTATGTATTACTTTTGCTATGAGCCCTCAAAGGCAAAGATAGGCAAGTATTTTTTAAGTCTTAAATTTACAAAATATTTATACAGGTTGTATCTGTGGACATTTACATCCCTTTAACCACGTGGTCTACCAATCATTCTGAACGACATTTGTTCTAGGACTTATCGAATTTAGTCGAATACGGGGTTGCAGGCGCCATATTTGTCTTCGGACCTGGGGATGCTGTATCCGGCTCCGCCGTGTTAGTTGAGCGGCGGTACCCTGCGCTGTAAGGTCGCAGCCTTCGAATTGCGGTGGCAGGTCGGAGTTTTTCTGCGTCGCGGATTTTCCCGGCTTAGCGGCGTCGGTTTCTGCGACGCGTTATTGCGTTGAAAGCCTGCGGTTTGTCCCTAACTCACACTGCACTGCAACCAGCAGTGTAGGTGCGGGGAGGAGTGATCGCAGTCTTCCTCTCGGTGGTGCTTGCACTGCAGCCAGCAGTGTGGGTGCTACCTCTTCGCCCTGACAGGGCGACGGATGAAGCCTATGTGGCAGTCCTCACCCCGGTCTGAGTGTTTCCTGGGCGAGGGATGGAAACGCCCCAGTGTTTTTATTGGGTATGCCTCCGGACGGTCTCTGATTAGCAGAGACCTAACCCGAAGGAGAGCCCCATTCAGCGTGCATTAAGGTGCATTTTCATTGGGTCACCAAAAAAAAGGGACCAAGAACTAGTAATTTCTTTTGGTGACAAAGGTGGTTCCGACACGTCAAGCGAGTGTTGTTATTTTTCCGATGAATAAGATGCATAATTATTTAATTACTTGTGATTTATTGCGTGTGTGCGTGTGTACCACTAAGAATATTTACATACTTATTGTATTCCATATCCAGATAGTTCAAATTCATAGATAAAATGTTGATTAAAATTTATTAAAGTCGATTAGATGTCTAAAGAAAATATTCTCGATTCTTAAAAATATCGGTTTGGTTTAAAAGGAGCGTCTCACTTTTTATGTCAAAATAGAACTGTCCTATTCACCTTTAGATACTGAAAGGCAAGTGGGATTTTTTTCCCGTTTTTCAGATCAGCTCGTAATATAGTAAGGTACTGTTAACTTCATAGTACGGAGACGTTATATTATTTTCAATTTTAACATTGTTTGGGAAAACAAGTAAATGTAAAAGTAAATGTGGATAAAACAAAAGAATGTCTGAATAGCTTATTAAATAAGCGATTCTGTGTTAAAAAACAGGTTCACGCTAATATTGCCCTTATTGACATTTTAACTATCTTATCTTATTCAGCGGTCACTATAGAGCATATAATTGAGATTTTCTAAAAATGAGAATAACTCATTTTTAGAAAATCTCAATTATATGCTAGGTCGATAATCGCGTGAATGTTTTACAACACAGATTCGTTAAATAAGCTATTTCAGACATTTTTTTGTTTCAACTAATTTATAAGCGGTCCACGCGGTAGAGACGAGTCACCTATCTTCCGCTATTTTGATTTAATGTAAGGATTCAGCCAATTTTGACAAATAAAAATTATTAACTTACGTAAATAACGGCGTATAATTATAAATCAACGAAAGGTAAGTCAATTTGATACTCTAAAGTGCGAAGTTTACCTAGATGATGATATCTTTGTCCTAATATTGTCATTTATGATATTTACCTATTGTATAAAGTGGCAGCTGTTGCACAAGAGAGACCGCACACTAAGCGTTTTTTTGAGCGTCGGCGTCTTGCGGGCGACCTCCCCACACTACTAGCGTTTTTACCCGACTACGGCAAAGCAAAAGGAGGGTTATGATTTTGACAGGCTATGTATGTATGTATGTATGTATGTATGTATGTATGTATGTATGTATGTATGTATGTATGTATGTATGTATGTATGTATGTATGTATGTTCATCTGTTTCCACGTAACTTCTTAACTACTTATCAGAATTCGACAAATGACATATCATTATAAGCGTCTTGATCGTCCGCTGGTTATAGGCTATATGAAGTTTCACAAAATCTAATGTGGCGCCCTCTAGCGGACAAAACATACAGAGTAAAAAAATAAAGTTATGATAAATATGCCGTGTTTGGTATCATTTGAAAGCGCTTGACTTGTACATTTTGAATATATATATATATATATATATATATATATATATTACTAGCACTTGGACACCAAAATAGTACAAATAAAATAAAAAGTAAAAAAACTAAAACCCAACTACGACAAAAAACGTCGCTGAAAAAGTATAAAACAAGCCTTCGTTGTCAATTTATGCAATATTCACTATGTAGAGATAAAATTTCATGTTTGGAAATCCGCAGTCACACGTTGTCAAAGGTTGACAACGAAGGCTTGTTTTATACTTTTTCAGCGACGTTTTTTGTCGTAGTTGGGTTTTAGTTTTTTTACTTTTATTAGACGTTGCGTCTACGCGGCGGCCGCGTGACGTCGGCGCGACGTTTGAGCGGCGCCGCTGCTCTTTACGTGGCGTTCGAGCTTCGCGCCCCGCAGACGCAGAAGGGGGTAGCGGGTAGCGGGCGGGCTGACGAAGCGATTGGGTTGACCACTGCACACCTGTGCCACGTTTATAAGTTACATCGGCAAAATTCGTCAACGCAGAATAACAAGTTAAATCCGATTGATTACGATTGCGAAAGCAATGGACAACATTTCATATTTTTAACATGTCCATATTGTTTTTTTATATGAAAATAGACATAAAATGAACAGACCCATATTTTTTCTTTTTTCAAAATTTGTCCATTTTCATGCATAAAATAATTATTGAAATTCTTTTTATTCTAAATAGACGTAAGCGCCAAATGACGTCATCGGACGGCTGAATACAGCGATATTCCTTTGCTTATCATTGTTTTGATAAAAAAAAAGGTACTACTGTCAAAGGTAAATAATACTAGTGTCAACATTGTCAACGTCATTCATACATTCAACGTTGACAAGTTGTCTTTTTTTTTGACAGTTACATGTCATGGGTTTGGCATTTCGTAAATTTAAAACTATAATGTCCTAAGCAAAGAAATATTTTACATTCTGCCGTCCGATGACGTCATCTTACGTTTTTTAGTTTTTAATTTTTTTCTCAGTAAATAAGCAATATAAAAAATTAATAAATATATATTCGCGCAGCGGAAAAGTAAATAAAGAAATGGTATTTTTTGTTTCAGAGCTTAGCAATTTTGAAATGTTGTCCATTGAAATACAGACTATTGCGTTACGTTAAGAGACTGACCGGATGGCGCAATTGGTAGTGATCCCGCCTCTTACGCCAAAGGTCGTGGGTTCGATCCCCACCCTGGACAAACATTCGTGCGATGAACACTTGTGTTTGTCCAGTGTCTGGGTGTAATATATGTATTTAAGTATATATTGGTGTTCCTCTGTTGTCTGATATCTGTAACACAAGTGCTTAAGCTACTTAGTACGGAATCAGGTCAACTTATGAGATGTTGTGACAATTATTATTATTATTATTATTATAATTACTTACAATAAATCCGGAGAGGAATGCTATCTCTCTCTTAACCGCACTCGCACCGAACATGGCGCTGACGCATCAACCCATAAGAAAATGTAATTTTTGGCGCGCGTAAATGGAGCGTTGTGATTGGT
>JADPWL010000037.1:0-19999 GCA_019059595.1 Marasmia exigua
TAAGATTTTGCCGCAGTTTTCGAAAATAAGACTTCTACGCAGGTACATTGGTGTAACTTACAAAATTGGTAAAACTGTACTATTGATAAAGCAATTGCTGCTCGAGCGACGCGCCGGCGCCTGCGTAGCGCAGTTCTGGAGCCTAATTCTCGTGCTCGTGGTATTTTGAAAACATGGCGGATATCACCTGAAAACCATACAAAAAAACTTTCTTTTAGTGATACCTATATGTCGTATGAAAATAAAAGTCACGAGCACGAGAATTGGGCTCCTGGAGCCCAATTCTTTTTATCATCATACGATATATATCACTAAAACAAAGTTTTTTTGTATGGTTTACAGGTGATATCAGTCATGTTTTCAAAATATCACAAGCCCGAGATTTGGGCTCCTGGCGGCGTTCGGCAAGCCAGCGCCCTAATCGAACCGCGCCGCTGCGCAAGCGTTGCGCTTTGGCGTTGCATCAGCGTCGCGTGGGCATCGACGCACAAAAAACTGTAGTGTGGGGTCTCTCTAGAGTGCAAAAAAAGATCATTAAAAAACACCCTAACTTCTTAACTTTCTTTAAAGCTCTCAAATATTATTCAAAATGTGTTAACATTTGAATATTATGACATGAGTGTAGTTAAACTATACTAATGATATAATCATCAAATTAAGAAATCTTAAGCAAACTCATATTGACAGGCTTTATTAATATTGATTGATAGCTTTAATTAAAGAAAATCACACCTTACAAAAATATTATTTTGTTAGGAAAATCTATATATGTACTAGATTATCAGGTATGTATGGAGCTTCTCAAAATAGTTTCCTTACGATTTCTTACTTTGAACATTAAAACATGAATGTAGATAAAGTGTATTAGTCTTCACATAATTTGATATTATTAAGATGACGGGTAGGGCACACTAGCTACGCTAATTGATTTAAATTAAACTTTTTTTATAACCTGAAATCTTTTTAGCAATTTCGAAGCTTCAGCGTCTGCTTTTGAACTAGAAATTTGAATTACCAAAAACTGCCACTAGTGACATTAATCCACATTTCAAGTGCAAAAACAAATCAAAAAGAAGTGCACTTTTATTATGTAAATAGTATAAAATGTTTGCTTAGAGACCGGAGCTCCGAAATTGTTTAAAATAGATCCGGTTTAGCAGCAAACAACTAGAAACGATTGATGTTGCTAGTTAGGGCTACCCGTCGCCTTAAAACACTCGCAAATGCTATTAAAAAGCTCGCCAAGACTAGAATTCTTAATTGGAATATTATATTATATACGAGTGTACATAAATGGTATTTAAAATGCAATTCAATTTTATATAGTGTCTTGAAAAGAAGTGATAACGCCACTATCGCCGATGGTATGGTAAAACCGAATAGGAATGGCATGGCAGTTCGTCGAAGCGGTTCCAGCCCTCCCGAACAGATGCACCGTAAGACTGCACCTATCACTTGTCTACACAAGTAAGTAGTCGCAATGAGTATATGTAGAACAATTTAACTTGTGACATCTCGATATTTTTTTATTAATGTGTGCTCGTTATTATACGCCGAAGTTTGTGCAAGATTCTTTAGAGGTAGCTTAGTGCCAGTGGCTGAAGCAATATCATCAGAGGTCGAAGCAACAACATCAGTGGCGACAGCAATAACATTATCTTCTGGGTTATCTGGTAGTATGTACTCAGGTATTGTATCTTGTATATGTTTAGTTTCATTTCTTTTGGCATTTATAGAAATAACATCTCGCACTTTTACTTGTTCAGTTAGGGAAACAGGTTTTGTCATGGAATTTTGAACTGGAAAAGGTGAAGTCTTGGCAGATGCAGGATCCAACTTAGGTACCGTCTTTTTCTTAGCCTTTGCTAATCGTGGAGGTGAATGAGCTTGATTTGCAGGTCTCTTCCTGAAATTTTGTGTATTATGATGGGACTCTCCTAATTTCATATTTTCTTCTTTCATTTCATAGCGACTAAATAATTTTGCTAAATCCAGTTTCAACATGGTTTGAACTTTACTTGATAGCTTTCTGAACGATTTAGCGTAGCTCATAAATAGAGCGTCAATTTCGTCCGTATATGTTTCATTATTTTCACAATCAGCTTCGAAGTTGGTCTCATCTGCATTATAATCATTACTGGTTTCAGTAACTGGATCATCAATTTCCAACGCTTGTTTAATTTCAATTTCTGCCCCTGGTTCAGTGTGAATTTCTACTTTTGGTTCAACTAGAGTTTGTACAACAGGTTCGTTACTATTTCCCGAGTCTGCAACGTGAAAAATAGTAGGTATTAATAGGGAATCTTGAAGAGGCGATGTCTTGTTTCGGAGGCTAAAGAGTGGGCATACACGGTCAAACTATGGAGTCACTCTAACAGTTTACTCGCGATATCAATTTAGATGTCACTAACCGTCGCAGTCCTCAAACCTCTATATTCTGCCGTAATTGACATCAGAATCTTACAAAACCGATTATCAAGAAGAGGTTAACGTATTTTCAGTTACGGCGGAGTACAAATCCATGTACTCCACGGACCACCACGGTTAGTGACATCTATCGGATATCGCGAATAAAGTGTTGGAGTGACGCAATGGTTCGAATTATGCTACTATAATGGGGTTACCCATTATTTATAAAACATGGGAACTCTTGTTACTTCCTCAAAATTCTACTGTCCTGACTTTCTTGACACATTATACTTATTTCGTTTCTTAGAGCAATAAACATTCACAACTTACCTGATAAACGAAGAGTGGGAATAGCACCAAAACATAATCTTCTAGTCCATGTTAAAAATTCCGTTTTAAAATGGTCATGGCAGATTTTGCGGCATTTATAAACATACTGGGGATCCAGAGATGATAGATTGCCACCGGCTGCTTCAATCCATGCTAACAAATCTTTCCCTATCCTTATGAGGATTTGGAAAAGAATGTAAGATTGTATTGCCTGAAATGACACAACATTTAACAAATTACAGCACTAGGTTTTAAAATCGAAAAAATCATCTATTTGTGTTGTCAAAAGGGGATTATATCATAATATACTAAAATCTAATCTGTACCTACAGTAGTAAAATCTGTATAAATATTCAATCTAACAAAGCTATCACTCAATTGAGTTATAAAATTCTGCACTCTACGCAAAAGGTCCAGAAATCCCGGTAGGGGTAATATAGAAGCAGCAAATCTTATTCTTAAAAAAATCTTATTAAACAAAAATGTAGATCAACTGTCTACTTTCATAGAATAAGAATAGAATATTCATTTATTTGCTTTTTTTATGCTAGAGGCGACAAACGAGCAAGCGAGTCACCTGATCGAAAGCAATCATCGCCGCCCATTAACATCCGCGAAATCAGAGAGATCGCTAATGCGTTTTAAAAAGGAGTACGCTCTTCTCTTGAAGGTCCATAAGTCGTAGCCGTCGGGAAATACTCCCATAGATAAACTGTTCCACAGAACTGAGGTACGTGGTAGAAAGTGCTTTTGAGTAAGGTATACGGTATAAGAGGTGCAAGAGACCCCACCAACATCATAGGGGTCCATGCCAACCTCACCTGCACGACGGTGCACCTTACAGGATGACGCCCGGGGCTATGGCGAAAACTTTCCCCTCTACTAACTCTACGCACGCGGCGGGACTCCCACAGGTTATAAATCGTTAAAACCTACTCTCTAATTTTTTATGGTATTACTTACTACTTAATTAAGATTGGATAGTTCTTAATTAAGATTGGATAGTTGTTGTACCTTCTAAAACTATAAAGTTTTCAGGAATTAGAAAGCGCTTTCATTGTGTTTTTTGAATTCAAAGTGACCTTTATTCCCACAGCCCATCGCAATACATAAAATTCCGGCCAAATTGTACCATACCATTGATTTTATTATTAAGTAAATATACAAATTAAGTACATAATTTGTGAATATTTTAAGCGCCTACCTTATTTTAAGAAAGAAAGAAAGAAAGAAGAAAGAAAATACATTTATTGACCATGACAACACAGAAAAAGTAAATAAGTATGTACAATAGGCATAACACGACAAGATACAGATACAAAGAGAAGAAGCGATATAAGAAGAGGTGGTGTGGTTGTGTGTGGTCAATCAGGTCCCGACGTCAGCATTTGCTGCTACGGCACTATGCGTAGTGTGTGTATAAGTAAATAAATAGCTATAAGTATATAGACATATAATATATACTGAAAGATGTGGTGACTATGTTTTAAGTGTGTGTGTGTGTGTATGTTATTTAAATAGCGCAAAACCTCTCCACCTTTCCAATATTTCGCAAAATAAGTTCGTAAAACTCGAAAATAGTGTGACACGACCGGAGAGGGATCGGGCGCAGGACTAACGGCTTAACGTGCTTTCTGAGGCAAGGGTGTAAAAGACCGCCATCTTCCAGACTCTGGACTGATATACTTAACAGAAAAATTCAGATACACATTTTGGCCCAACCCGGGGATCGAACCTGGGACCCCAAGCGCAGCCGTCGCTTTAAAGTACGACGCACTACCCACTGCGCCAACGAGGCAGTCAAATAATGGCTGATGATGATAATGATGAGTATAGAATACCAAGGATGACAATGATATACTTACATAGAGACCACCTATTCAGCCGTCAATCGTAATAATCACTTGTAAAAAGCATAAAAATGATTTAGCTGATTTTATTACCACCTGTTTGGATCAGTGGTAGTGAACGCTGCCTCTAGGGCAAGGGACACAGGTTCGATCCCCGCACAGTACAAACATTTGTGTGCATGAACATGTCTGTTTGTATTGGTCTTGGTTGTTTTCTGTGTATTATAAGTATGTACATATTTACAAAAAAAAAGTATTCAATGTATACATATATTTGTAATTCTGCTGTTGGTTCTGATATCTGTAAGACAGGTGCTTGAGCTACCTATCACGGAGGAGATTAATGTATGTGATGTTGTGAAATATTTAGTCATTAGTTAATAACAGCATGCAAATTATTATAATTATTTAAATTATTATATTTTACGACTAAGACTTAGTTTTTTTTTATCTGATATTGTTTGAAAATCTTATTGTTTCATTTTAAATATTTTATCTCAATCTCTTTATTGCTTTCTCATATGTTGAACAAAGAGCTTAGTTTAAAGTTAGTAGTTTAGAGATTTAAAAATTTGAAGGCATAAAATCCATGCATAATAAGCCAGGTGTGCAGTGCATCCTTAAATTTAGTAAAGGTTGGCATGTCTGTTATATACTGAGGAATATTTCTGTGCTATGTGGGAACATTTTTTTTCCATACATGTAGTTTTTGAGACAAAATCAATAAGCAGCCTATTACCATTTCTATAATCTGAGATAATTTTAGTATATGTCCTATTGACACACTAATAACACTCTTGATTTCCATAAACACTAGCCAACAATTTAATTAAAAATTAAGATATCAACACAGTACGAGTCTTCATAAAGTGCACATATTTTCTCGATGTAAAAAAAAGTATTTATTAAATATTATTTTTAAATTATGAGTTGCGCCTGTTGACACTATTTATATAAATCGTCATAACGTTTAAACTAACTGAGTTATCGCAGTGGAATAAATTTTGTGTCTATTAATAAGCCATACCCATAAAGTAAAAATATCCAAGAAAACTAACCCCATAATTTTTTAATTGATTGAAACTTGAAGCAAATCTGTACTTTTTAAATATTTTTGATTGGTTTTACAATTACAAAAATTTTTTTTTCTTCTCCGTCAGTAAAATGGGGTGTAGTTTCAATGATTTTGATATGTACACTTTATGAAGGCTCACACTGTATACATTTCAATTATTACAATAACAGTGAAACTTTATTATTTGATGGCCTCCGATCTGAGAATGAATGAAAATTTGCAGATGGCTCGGTTTAACTGCTGACCAGTGTATTTAGGAACACTTGCTATAAGTTAATAAAATTTCGCTAACAAACTGGGTATGTACCTATTTAAACAACAGTGACAGGCCATTCAATGTAAAGGGGTAATGCATATTATTCCTCCATGTCTCTTTCAATGACTTTATTTAGATACTTTCCCAATAAAGTTTTTGTCGTTGTATATAATGAGGAATGAAACAGTTAAAAAAGTATTAATAATAACGTGTTTATGTCCTTACCTCTTCCTTGACCGCAAATGCAACAATTACGTTCAGATGAAGACATGTAAATGATAACAATAACCAAACCGCAAAGAAAATCAGTCAGGTTCAAATAATATAAAGAGATCGTGTGGATAGTAATAAGACCTCTTAAAAATCTGGTAAAATCCACCTATATAGGGTTTTTCTTGGTTTATGAATTTTGTGATAGGGATACAATATAATACTACTCTTTGATACAATCACATCACAGAGAACATCAAAGAGTAGTATGAACATTGAACATTGTTGAATATTAGTACGTATTAGTTTATGGTTTATGCCAGGCCCAGTCCACAGAGTACTTATAATATGCCCAGTCTAGCGAAACTCCCATAGTGAAAAACGAGACCAACGATTGTATGAATGAAACGTACACTAGAAATAATGGCGGATATCGCTGTCTTGCTCTAACATGTATTTCTCTTTCTTGCAGCCTTGTCAGCTGCGTAGCCGTCATCATAATGGACAACATTTCATATTTTTAACATGTCCATATTGTTTTTTTATATGAAAATAGACATAAAATGAACGGACCCATATTTTTTATTTTTTCAAAATTTGTCCATTTTCATGCATAAAATAATTATTAAAATTATTTATATTCTAAACAGACGTAAGCGCCAAATGACGTCATCGGACGGCTGAATACAGCGATATTCCTTTGCTTATCATTGTTTTAATAAAAAAAAGGTACTACTGTCAAAGGTAAAAGTTTTTTGTTTTTTTTGTTTTGTAATGGCTGCTATTGTGTTTGCTTATGCCAAACACATTTTTTTAACTCTGCCAATGTCGAGTGATTAACGAGACGTTTTAAAAGAAAAATTGACCGGTATAGATGAGATTAAATTCTTCAGGATATTATTTTAATTTGAGTTCTTACACCACCTAAAACAAAAAAAATACAACAAAAACGTATAAACAAACACATAGACGGCACAAAATGTTAAGTGGGAGTTTCTTACAAAGTCTAATATTATATTTAATAATATATCTACATAGATATTCTATAACAGAGGAGAAGGACAAAGAAAGAAGAAAAGAAAAGTTAATAGGGCGGACAACATTTCAAATTTTTAACATGTCCATATTGTTTTTTTATATGAAAGTAGACATAAAATGAACAGACCCATATTTTTTCTTTTTTCAAAATTTGTCCATTTTCATGCATAAAATAATTATTGAAATTCTTTTTATTCTAAATAGACGTAAGCGCCAAATGACGTAATCGGACGGCTGAATACAGCGATATTCCTTTGCTTATCATTGTTTTAATAAAAAAAAGGTACTACTGTCAAAGGTAAATAATACTAGTGTCAACATTGTAAACGTCATTCATACATTCAACGTTGACAAGTTGTCTTTTTTTTTGACAGTTACATGTCATGAGTTTGGCATTACGTAAATTTAAAACTATAATGTGCTAAGCAAAGAAATATTTTACATTCTGCCGTCCGATGACGTCATCTTACGTTTTTTAGTTTTTAATTTTTTTCTCAGTAAATAAGCAATATAAAAAATGAATAAATATATATTCGAGCAGCGGAAAAGTAAACAAAGAATTGGTATTTTTTGTTTCAGAGCTTAGCAATTTTGAAATGTTGTCCATTATTTTATGCATGAAAATGGACGAATTTTGAAAAAAGAAAAAATATGGGTCTGTTCATTTTGTCTACTTTCATATAAAAAAACAATATGGACATGTTAAAAATATGAAATGTTGTCCATTGGCTATGTAATTTATCAATTGATAGTATTCTAAACAAAGGCAGAAGGCGAAACAAAGGCTTCTAAAGAAGCATACTTTTTATGAACACTACTGTAAAGAAGTTAAAAGATCGAATAATGAAACTATTCCAAATATGTCCAGTTTATTAGATACTGTTTAATTTAATAACTGATCTCCTCGTAACAGTATACAATTATTTTTATTGTTATTACAACAATATGATCATTATTCTAAAATATTGGTTCACATTTTAACTTAAAATCTGGCTGATTTCTATTTATTTACAAATTATTTCAAACAGAACTACCTCTTTTATATTTTTATTCCTGATATGCTCTTTTCACTCATTACCCCTCATCAGGTGGTAACAAACATTTCTCACCCTCAACCCGGACAAGGTGAGGAAGCACAATGAAGAGGTTTTACCTTCCAATAAAACCGCCGTTGTGCTCCGAGCCTTGTCCGGGCATTCGATTTCACTGTGACAAAATTTTACCGCACAAATCGTCATAGTAAATTAATTTTCGTGAGATGCGTTTGACAGGCATTGACATTGATGACTGCGAAGCGGTCCGGGCGTTTGGAGCCGTACGGCTCCATTTGAGTTGCTTCAAATTGTGGGCGCAGACTAGTCTTGTTATTATTCTATACAATCGTCGCTAGAGTAAATGTATTCTATTGATACAGTATCTTTAATAGAAGGTTATAGATAAGAATGGAGACTATACAGTAACTTATATTATACAGAGTGGTCCAAAAGGTGAGGTCCAAACATTTTTTTGGTTTCCTAACATCTGTGGGTACCTGGAATGTTCCGCGATTTTTTGTAGTTTTCGAGCAATGTTTTTTTTTTCATTTGAGAATTTTTGGCTGAACCGACATTTTTTTTTGCCAATTTTGCATTTTTTTTTTTTTTGTTACATAGTCCCTATGAGTTGTACTTCAACACATAAACTACTCAGCTACTTACCATTAATGTGAATCATAAAAAAAAATGATTGAAAGTAAATGATTTAGGTTAGAGTGAGTCACGATTCAATTTCTAACGTTAAATTAAAAAAAAACTTTGTTGTGTAAGCTCGAAGCATACAATCAATTTTACTTTCTATTGTGTAAGATACAAAGCGAACTGTAGCCTTTACTTCACCTCCCGCCCTATGGAATACCCTCTGACCAAAAGCCTTGTGCTTTTTAAATTTTCAGATTTGGCTTCAATGAACTCGTATTGTCTAGTTCCAACCTAAGTACTTGAAAATGATGTGCATATGAAAGCCTCGAACTACTGCGGCTATATCAATAGAATTCGAATCAACATTTCGAATCAGCTGTAAACTACGGAATATAAAAACAAATACAGAAAATTTGAACTGCCTCTGATGTATTCATTTATCTAAAATTGGGTATGAATTGATTGAATGCATGCCATGACTTTTAATTTTTCATTTGATTTCAATTTATAACGGGTAATCCATGCAAATAGCCATAGCACAATTCAATTAATTTAAACACTTGAAATTTTATTCAAAAGCAATCCCCTTTCGAAAAGATATCGATGAAACACATCACTAGTATCGATATCAATACAGAATGACGGTTCGTCACTACCTATCCAATGCTGACCGACACTATTATAATCTGTGGACGCCGCTGACAGCTTCATAAGCGCAGCGGGCAAAAACTATGTTTTAGTGATATGATATTTATAAGTCGTATGAAAATAAATGTCACGAGCCCGAGAATTGGGCTCCTTCCTTGTTTTTGTTATTGTGGTCATTGATAGAATTGTAACAAACCAGATTTGTTATGATTCTATGCTTGTGGTTAATTTCTGTTATTTTTTGTTATTGTTATTTCGCTAAGTTTTCGTTGATTCTTAAGTAAATAACACTTATCAACTATTTTTCGTTGATTGTTTTCGAATCAACATGAGCGTGACTCGGAGGAGATTTTGCATTTTTGGCTGTGATTTTTTGGGTATGTACGCAATATTGATTTATCATCAGGCATTCGTTTTCCTTAATAAACATAAGACTACAATGTATCAATACGGGGTTTAACGCGATATTTATTATATGGACAGTCCGCTCGTGACCACGGCTGCTGTAACGTAGCCGAAACGTCGAGCCAAATATTTGAGTGCACATATTAAACATCGCGTTAAACCCCGTATTGATACATTGTAGTCATAATGCAACGCGAAAATCTAAAAAACATAAGACTATCTATAATGATGATATGAGCTGATTATATACGTAGCCAATATCTATGGAAAATAATTGGCATTAACTCTCAGAATTTGTTGAAATTAAAGTTATTTGCACTTATGAAAGGAATTGTATCTGTAGAATCATTTCTTACCTCGCGTGAACATAGGTACCTAGTTACTATTTGAAAACCTTTTTAGTTTAAATAATAGTTCTTTATTTTTTAAATAGACATACATCTTTTCACTTACAAGAGATTAGGTACACATTTAAAGCATACATAGCCTAATCGAACTCAAATTACAATACAAGTAGATAGGTTTAATTAAATCTAAATTAATAAATTAGGTACATCACAAGAAAGGAATGTGACCAAACAAGCATGCATACAAAGTTATAGTTACAGAGAGATTTAACATTAAAAAACAGACTAAAAGAAATCAAGTGCGCTGATTGTCTGATAGAAAATCTTTGTGCAGACTTGATTGAATGCCCCAAGGGTCATTGTTGGACCATCATCAAGGGTGCAGGTACCTTTGATGATGGTCTGATAATGAATCTATTATTAGGCTAACTATTATTCATCAAGTGTATTTTCATGTTTATTTGTTAAGCTTATTTCACAACTTTACCTATTTTTTTTTGGTCAATAGGCTAACAGACCACAGTCGCACTTGATGGAAAGCGACAATCAGGTCTAGGATGATACGCATTTGCCTAAAAGATGCCTGTTCACAATTGTATTGCCTTAAAGATCCAGATTATAGTGGTCAGGAAAACAGATATCGGCAGAGAGTTCCATTCTTTAGCCATCTAAAATAATAGGAACAAAATATATTGTAACCTAAAACAGGTTACGATCATTAATCAATCATTTATGAAAGTTGTACAATAAACTATTTTACCTTATAATAATAACCTATAGAAACCGTATCCGAGCGCTATTCAACATTAGCTTAATATTTGGAGCCAGATATGGCTCTAAATGCCTGACTGCTCCATAGTCTCTAGATTCAAACGCATCTCCTAAAAATAAATTAATTATGACGGTTTGTTCACTTAAATTGTGCCACAACTGCTCTGAAGAACATTAAAAGATTGTTAACATCACTTGCCACAGGCAAGTTTTTAATATTTCATTGTTTAATGTAATTATTTAAGTGAAAATAAAAATGTTTTATTTTCATGATCAGTATTGCCCGAGTGTGAAAATATTTTTTTCCATTTTTACTGACTGATATGTGTTTGTATGATTTAATAATACATTATATCATAAAATTGTTTAGCTTGAAAGTTGAGAAGTATGAACATACTTTATTTTAACCTAAAAGTACAGTCAGCCACACATCAGGTTACCAAAATCTGTCAAATCTGCTCAATTGATATTGAATCAAACGTGTTTGACATTAAAGTGAGAATCGATTGAAAACATTTGACAGATTTGTATACATTGATGTGTGCAATTGACAAGTGTTTTAAAATCATAAGGCTGAGTTTTGGAGAAGTATATTGGAAGCCTACCAAAAAAACGCGTATATGCTCAAAACAGTTTAATAGTGATGAACTCAATCATTAATCATTTTAAATTATTTCCATACATTTCAACATCTGTAAATAATAAATTATTAAAAAATTACGTGTTTTCTTCTTTTTGTATCGTAATAAAATGATTCTCGTAATACAGTAACTCTACATCACGTTTCCATACCATACCTACCTACACATATTTCACGATACATAGATAATATAATTATTTGGCGCGGGGCCGCCAAATAATTTCCCCGCTTTCGGGGAAACTGCACCTCCACTGACAACATTACAAATGTCTATGTGTGCGAGTCGCCGCGTGATTATGGCTTCACTTTTGACCACAGAATACCTTTGCTTTTGACAAAGCGCTAGTACGAAGACATTCCTTCTATAGGTTATTATTCTAAGTATTTTACTTTAATAAATAAATAAACTTACAGAACCCCTTCTTCATATTAACTTATCAATAGAAATGTCATAAATACTTTCAGATGCACAAGGAGTACCGACTCATCGGTTCCCTAATTCTGAAAAACACCCGGAGTTATTTGCTGCTTGGGTGTCAGTGGTAGGTGACAAGCTGAAGAAAAGTAGTCCTCAGCAAATATACAAAAACAAAAGAATATGTGATCACCATTTTGAAAAATCGACTAAGACATCAAGAGGACGTCTTATTTGTTCAGCAAAACCAACCATAAAATTGCATCGTGAGTACTGATGTGCCGCCGAGAACTTTCTCGTTCCCGGCAATATTCTCAGAGAGAATATTCTCATTTTAGTTATGAGAACATAACAGACAGTAAGGCAGACAGTTACTTTCGCATCTTTAATGTAAATAAGGGTATAGTAGTGTTTTCTTATACACTATTTTGCAAAAAAACGGGCAGTTTCGATTTTTTCTTTTCTGAAAATAATATGGTACAAAAAAGGATTTAAGTCTTTTTATTACTTGTCGTAAATGTGCCGTATGTGGACCTCAAGAACAACCTCGAAGACGTAAGAAATGTGCAAGTTAGTCTTTGGACGGTCTGGAGGAGGCTTCTCGCTGCCAACTTACACAGTTGTCGCCCCGCGCGCGGTCCCAAATTACTACGTGAGCACCATGTTGCCAAACTTCACTTTGCTCAAAATTGTGTATCATGGACTCAAGAAGATTGGGACAGGATATTGTTCTCTGATGAAGCCAGGATATCACTTTATGGTGAAGATCGACGTCGGCGAGTGCTGCGAAGACCAGGGGAGCGTTATGCAGAGGTCTGCTTTGAAGAAATAACGCCTTACGGTGGGGGCTCTGTTATGTTTTGGGCTGGAATAAACTGTTTAGATCGTAAAGAGTTAGTCTTAATCGAAATCGACACATTAAATGCACATCGCTACGTAACGGAAATTCTTTCACCTTATGTATACACGTCACGTCCAGTTACCCTTGTTGAACTTTGTACCGTCCTTATGTCCGAGGCACAAGTGCTATTTTTCCACTGCAGGGGGGTAACTTGATCTGACGCTGACTTTACAACCCACATTAGCCGTTCTAGGCGAAAATTAGATTTTAATGGATGATAACGCTCGTGACCACCGATCAGGCGATGTAGGCGCTTACATGATGGAGGTCGGAATCCATCGTTTGGATTGGCTAGCTCGAAGTCCCGACTTCAATCCTATTGAGCATGTTTGGGAACTTCTTAAGCGACGAGTGAGATCAGTGCAACCGGCTCCACCAACCATAACAGAGCTAAAGAATGCGATCACTGCCGAGTGGATACGTATTCTGCAGGAAACCATATGAGGTATACTGGCCAGCAAGGCGAATTCAAGCTGTGATTTCAGCAAGAGGGGGTCAAACACATTAACCTATTCAATGTTTTGAAGTAAAACTTTTTTTTTTCAATAAAAAATCGTTTTTCATTTTTTACTTGCAGGGCAGGTGAACTACCCCTGCTTTGATTTTTTAAATTTTCCCTACCAATCCAGTCAAAAAGTTACGCTTGATTCCACAAAAGGATTCCTTGGTTGGTTGGTTGGTTGGTATAAAATTTACGACACCATTAAGGTATCACCACTACCTAAAACACCCAACGACGTAATGATAACTACAAAATTGATTATTTGATTAGGTGCCCGTTTATTTTGCAAAGGAGTGTATAAAAATGTTTTATCGTGCTAATATTTTCAAATCAGATCTCAAATACCTAATTGTTCCTTACATCTCAATGTTGTTAAATATTGTTAATTTTGATATTATTTTGTTGATTAGTTAGTTGATTGTTTCGTTTTTATAGTTGATTTATTTTCTTTTAATTATGTTAAATGTTTTCAAAGCATTGCTCAATAGTGATTATCTTATCTGAATATACAGAGTTAATTTGCAAAACTTAAGTGTAATTTCCATTCTTACATTAATTACACTAGTCAACAAATTTTTAACTTTTTTTCGCAACAAGGTCCATAATTTTACTAAAATGGACTCCCTGATTATGCATCTGTTTTCAAAATTTTGATACCTCGTCTAGTATTTGATTTATAGAGAGTCAAATATCTCAAAATTTGGTTTTAGGTTCTTTTTCATTGGCAATTTCAAAACAAGTACAAGCACTTACAAAAAATGTTTTCGGCATATCAGTAAAGCTCATTTTCGCAATTATATATATCAATAAGATTTATTTTGTAGTCTTTAATCTATATTGAGTATTCATATCACCATCCGTGTACTTATAGCGCATACAAATCATCACTTAATTCTTGTAATGGAAAAAACATAAGATAGCTTAATGGACAACATTTCAAAATTGCTAAGCTCTGAAACAAAAAATACCAATTCTTTGTTTACTTTTCCGCTGCTCGAATATATATTTTTTCATTTTTTATATTGCTTATTTATTGAGAAAAAAATTAAAAACTAAAAAACGTAAGATGACGTCATCGGACGGCAGAATGTAAAATATTTCTTTGCTTAGCTCATTATAGTTTTAAATTTACGAAATGCCAAACCCATGACATGACATGCAACTGTCAAAAAAAAGACAACTTGTCAACGTTGAATGTATGATTGACGTTGACAATGTTGACACCAGGAGCCCAATTCTCGTGCTTGTGATATTTTAAGAACATGGCGGATATCACCCGAAAACCATACAAAAAAACTATGTTTTAGTGATATATGTCGCATGAAAATAAATGTCACGAGCCCGAGAATTGGGCTCTAGTATTATTTACCTTTGACAGTAGTACCTTTTTTTTTATTAAAACAATGATAAGCTAAAGGAATATCGCTGTATTCAGCCGTCCGATGACGTCATTTGGCGCTTACGTCTATTTAGAATAAAAAGAATTTCAATAATTATTTTATGCATGAAAATGGAAAATTTTTGAAAAAAGAAAAAATATGGGTCTGTTCATTTTATGTCTATTTTCATATAAAAAAAACAATATGGACATGTTAAAAAATGAAATGTTGTCCATTGGCTGTAGCGTTGCAGGGAAATCAGGTAAAATTGTAAATTAAAAAGCATTTCATAATTTGGGGTTTTTATTTTCAAAATATCTATTGAAATTTGTTACATCCCAATTGATACATATTTAAATAAATCCCAAAAAAAACACTAAGTGCCACGTTTCAGATTTTCAACCCTCTGTAACTTAATAACTTGAAGTGATATGAAAATTCTGATAACAGAACTAGATTCAGCATATTAAGCTCTTCATATTTATCATATTTTTATTCAGAGTGTGTTTTCTTGTTGACTTGTGTTATCAATGGACAGGTTATTCATCATAAGGAATGTCTATAATTTAATTTAAAAAGGAAGTGTCACTGTAAAAAGGAAGTGTTGTCACTGCCCATATTATCAATAAAAAAATATTTTACGAAGAATTATAATGAACTTACTAAAGGTTTACCTTTAGTAAGTTTATACTTACTAAATTATACTTTAATTATACTTACTAAATTAAAATAAACTTACTAAATAAACTTTGTAACCCCTTTTTCTGGGCTACCTCACCGGCCACTCAGCCCCAGAGCGAGAGACTATAATCCCAGGGCGCCTTTTATCTGGTGTGTGAAGGAAAACACTTAATTGCCTTTTCAATTAATTTATTCTTAAGCCTTTACAATATAATCCGGAATACAAGTTTAACGCTTAAATTAAGTACATTTTATATCTACACAATGATTGATTTTTGTATGACAAATACTAAGTTAAATTAAGATTAAGGGTCTTAAGTATGGATCCAGCTGGCGGGAAGTACAACTCTGCTATTGTATATTATTGTGGGAATGCCTGTCTAACCTAGCTCAACCATAACTCGGTGTTAGGTTTAAAAGATTGTTCTAGGTAAGTATGGGACTTAACTTATGATTGAGGAAGCGCGACGCAGCCCTCCGGAAGCTAGTCCTTGGCAGGTCCAGAACTGTCGTGTCAGGTACTCTGTTGTCCTCCAGCGTGGCCTGTTAGATCTATCCTTGGAAGCTCCCGTCGACTATGTAGACCTCAACGAGTCAAACTGGTCTCGGTTCTTGCCGGTACATAGGGCCCTATAACAACGATTTCACGATATGAAGGACGCCCTACAGAAGGATTCCTTGGATTATTCCTTTTATGGAATAAGACAATATGAGTACTTACCCAAGACGGGGAACGACAGCAAACACTTATTTTTGTTAAGATTAAGACGACGAATCGAAATGTTTCACCTCAAAACTTCTGCAGCACACACTCAAGGTTAGGACACACAATTAGGTCAAGCGAGGGGTCTTCCAGAATTAAAATTTTGAATGTGTCCCTCGCGAGGCTCCGTCACTCCTATTTATTGCTTAAAAGGTCTGGAATGTTCCTTCTATTAAAAAAAAACTCACATCCGCCCAAAGTTGACCTTTAAACAACCTTGTTAAGTTAATTGTTCTAGAATTTCTATTTGTATTTTGTTGCTTTTCAACTCAAGACATAAGAGAGAAATAGACGATGCAACGATACAGTGTCGCCTTACTAGCGGCGAGAAGATTAACTAATTTACAGGAAATTGAATGCATTCTGAATACCATATTTGGGAAGTACATCGATTATCCTGTAGATGGCGTGCTGATGATGATGAAATGTAGATGTTAAAATTCAAAGGAACTAAATTAGAAATGTCCTAAAGGTTATTGAAAAATAGGTCTTTGTTACAAAGTTATTAAAATAAATATAATTCTGCCCTAACTGCCAAGATATAGTAGACGATATTTTTTATTTGTGAGTCAGTAGCGACATCTATGCGTGAGTGGAAGACGTAAATCTTGTTAAAAGATGTTTTCCTATGCATTGCGGACATTAGACAACAGAGGTCATACGTACATATTGATTTAACGCTTTGGTTTGGAAATACGGCGACAGAAGGCGCTGAATAGGGTAATTAGTGTTCTTGAGAAGTCTGCTTAGATGGCGTTATTCTTGAAATAGTAATTATTTTGTACAATTATTTTTAATTGTTACACAACACCTACCTTACTTCAAAAAAAAAATTTGAATTATTTAAAGAAAAATTTTTTTTTTTTTGTATTAACTACATGGATACAGCTTCTAAAGCTGACATGCTAAAGTCACCACCAATCAACATTCCTAACTCAAATTGAATATATACTTTATAGTTAAATTAGTGTAAATACTTTGTTTTTTTTTTTTTTTCTTTAGTATCACACTTCTTATAAAGTTTGAAAGTAAAAAAAAATGGTCATTTCTGCCTTATGATTAAAAGATAAAATGAAGTGAATTAAGGTTTGTTAAATATAAGAATTTAAGTTAATTTAATGAAATAGAACTACCTGGGTACATCTTGAACTGAACTTTAACTACATTATTCCTGTTTATACATATCGCTATGTGCGATTGATCCCCATACTACTAACCATATATAAGATCACCCGCTCATTCAATCATCATGCATTCTTACCTAAAATTTAGTGCACTGAATTTGGAAACTAATATTCTTTTTCTAGTTCATCACGCATTTATACTTACATTCATACTTCATTTATATATCCTATGTAGTCATTGGGTATTAAACAATGGACAAGAGTTAATGTTTTTAAGATGGTTATCTAGTAGTTTTTAGTCATCGCTCTTCAAAATGTCTTTAATGTGATAATTACCGAGGCTTTTCCCATCAAGGTCCGCCAAGGTATATACCAATGGTGACAGCTTAGCTGTTACCACGCATTTTTTAAATTTGGGGGCTAATTTAGAGGTGAAGTTTTTTGACTTATTAGACAAGTAGTAAGTGCGTTTGTATACTATTTGTCCTACTTTCAGTTCCACATGCCTCTTTCTCAAATTATAATACTTCTCATTTCTTTGGTGGGCAACTATTAAGTGTTTGCGCACCTTTTGAAAAATAGCATCGAGTTCTTGCAATTTTTTACTAAAAGCTTGTGGATCTTCAATAGATATTTGATCCCTCGGACATGGTGGATCTGAGACGTTGTAAAGAGCTCCGTCTACGATGAATTCTCTGCCATGAACTAAGAAATATGGGGTAAATTTAGTCGTGTCGTTAACGGCTGTATTTAGTGCACATTGTAGTTCGACAAGGTGTTCATCCCATTTTTTGTGTTCTGATTTTACGTAGCAAGAGATCGCATGAACGACATTCCTAATAGCTCGTTCAGCTTGATTAGTTTGAGGATGGTATCTGGGATTGTAGTAAACATTAGGCACATTGTACTTGGTCAATAATTGCCTAAACTGAGTGCTAACGAATTGAGGGCCATTATCCATAAAGATGGTCTTGCATACTCCATGCACTAAGAAAACATATTTTTCAATGAATCTGGCTATAGCCATGCCTGTTGCTGACCGTATAGGTTGCAACAAAACATATTTGCTAAAATAGTCCGAAACAACAATTAAATATACATTTCTATTTCTAGAGCTGGGAAAAGGTCCTAATAGGTCACAACTGATAGCCTCAAACGGCTTATTTACTTTCTTTGGGTTACCCATGAGACCAGGGCGAGCTGTGTTCACAGGTTTGTATTCCTTGCAAGTCTCACATTTGCTAACATACTCTTTCACACTATCGAATAAACGTGGCCAAAAGTAATGTAAGGCTATTCTTTTATGAGTTTTCAAAATACCTAGATGTGCACTTGTAGGAAGATCGTGGCACTTTCTTAAAATCTCTAACCTATCTTCTTCGGGTACTACTAACTTCCAATCGAATTCGCAAGTTAAATTGTATTTATTTTTTGAATATCTGTATAGTTTTCCATTCTTTAAATTAAAGTTAGGATAATGTCTTGGGTTTTTCTCAACACATTTCACTAAGTGACGATACCAAGGGTCCCTAACGGAGTCAATTTCAATAGAATCTACCTTTTCTAAAGCTTGTTGCTTAATAGGAGACAGGGGGTAGTACCTCTGTTTGATGGGATTGTGTTCCCCCGTGTCTATCTTGTGGTGTACAAGATTTGTCCTGCCTAGTCCTACTTTTTCGGTATTGATTAACTCGAATTTTTCAATTATTCTGTCCAAAATACTTTTTTTTTTGTGATCAGACAAGTCATCATAATGTTCTAACCCATTATTACCCGATAACGAATTAATATAATAGTCCTGATCTAAATTGTTTTGAGAAATGTTAAGTGTTATTAAGTTTTCGTTTAATTTAAATAAATGCCAAAAGTCTATCCCTAAAATAACTGGTGTAGTGATTCTAGGAACGACGTAAAATCTGATTACCTTCACTAAAGAGTTGTAAACAACCGGTAAATACATACAGCCTAAGCAACATACCTCAGTGCCATCAGCTGTTTTAAGAATTAAAACAGCTGATGGCACTGAGGTACTGCTCTGATTTAAATTTATTTAATTGAAAGCCTAGATCGCTGAATATAACGTGGGAGTTCTTGCCAAGAATTGAGCAAGAAGCGCCAGTATCAAGAAGACCAATTACTTTTAAGTTTAAGATTTTAGTTTCTAAGAAAGGTCTAATATCTTTTTTATCTTTTTGAAAGAGAACTTCACCCTTTTTTGAGTTTGAAGGGGACCTTTCGTGTGTTAAGCTACGAGTGGAGTTCTCACTAATTAGTTTTTTGACATACCTAAATTTCATGCAATTTGGGCATTCAGGTCTCTTAACTCCCTTTTTGCCACATTTAAAACACATAACTTCTCTTGACTGCTTACAGTAACGAGTGAAGTGACTATTACTGTTACAACGCATACACAACCTCTCACGTACCGGGATGGTGCTAGGGGACATCGCCGAGATTTGGTTCGGATATTTAGTTACATTCTTAGTTTTTCTAGACTGACAGTCGTCTAAGTTAGGTTCAGAAAACTTTTCTGCTCGTACCCGAGCCAATTCCAAGCGTTTACCTAATTGTTTTAATTG
>JADPWL010003104.1:0-40001 GCA_019059595.1 Marasmia exigua
GTCAATTGAGATAATGTCATGAAGTGCCAGTTCTTTTATATAATCAGGGCGGATGTTATGCATCAAAATTTCTAGTTGTTCTGCAGGCGACATGGGGAAAGTTAACCTTGAAAACATGCCCTGCATGGTAGAAATATAGCTAACAATTGTTTCATGTTTTGCTTGCGTACGTTGCCTTATTTCATTTTTTAATCTGTAGTCTAAGTCAGGGATGTCAAAATCTTCTTTAAGTTGTGCTATTAAGTCTGCATAAGACTTGAAATTATTTTTATTACATCTGAACCACGCTAAAGCAGAATCCTCTAATAGGTCGGAAAAGGCAGACAGCATGCGGGAATGTGGAATTTCCCGTGCCTGTCTTAATTCTTCAAGTCTTTCTAAAAAAATTCTAACACATGTGGTACCATTAAATTTCAAATTAAATGAGTTTAAACTAATTTGTTTCTCCTTTAACACTACTAATTTCTCACCACCATACTTCTCTTCCTTTCCATCAACTACAGGCTGTCCCTCATTCATATAGTTATCTTGCACGTCTTCTTTCATGTTTCTAACTGGGGTGCATTTCGGTGAATTGACTTTGATGGACTCTTCGTCAGAACTACTCTCCTCCTCTGGTTCTATTTGTGCCAAGATGCGAATCAGTCTCTGACGCAGGTCAGTGAGAGAAGAATTGTCGAAGCCTGAGCGAGCCAGCCTATCAATGAGGTAGTTAGCCCTAACCGAAACCCTTACAACCAGATTCCTATCATGAACGAGATCACCTGAGGACAACAGAGTCTCCAATTCTGCGACTTTTGGAGTGCAGGCTTTCAGTTCCGCAGCGGCGCGTGGTGACTTTTGGGGTACACATTTAATACTTCCACGTCGCGACAGCTTGAAGACCTGCCTCAGTGCTTTCCGGAGAGCGTCGACTGTTTCCTCTTGAGCTGTGGAAATGCCAAGAATATCGAGTTCAAATCTGATCTCATCTTTTCTTAAATAGTCTATGTATTTGTGAATTGAAGACATTTTTTTTTTCTTTTAAAGTTTAGTGAAATTATTGGTGTTGTGATTAATTACTTTAACGAATCTCCAAATAAGGTAATTAAATTAGGTAACTAAGGTTAAAAAAATGGTTATTTTTAAACAATTAAATCTTAAAACTGAAAGCTAATAAAACCAATTCAATTCAGAAACAAATAGTGATTACAGCTGTGACTAAGTGGGATGTATAAGTATCGAATAATGCTGAAAAGTACACAGAATAGGCACATTAATTAAAAACTTTTAAGATGCTTGAAAAGCTTTCTTCTACTTACTACTGGCTTACATATGTCTTAGGAAGTGCTACAAATGTAAAAAAGGATTAAAAGTGCCAGATAAGGGCTTAATAACACTTAAATGGTTAAGAATAAAAATAGTATCTTACTAAAACTTAACAGAGTTTTAATATGTTTAAGACTGACAAAACTTATAAGAAAAGATGGCTTAAAAATCAACAGGCTTATTATAAAAATTTAAGAATGTTATGAGAAATCGAAAAATGTTTATTAGAGATTTCAACAGCTAAGAATTATTTAAGAACGACTTTTAAATCACTGTTGAAGGCTCAAAAAAATAATAAAAAAGCTTAGTAGTAACTTTAAGAAGGCCCAAAATAATTTAAAAGGCTTAATATAGGTAGTTGTAAAAAAGGCTTAATAAAGGTAGTTGTAAAAAAGGCTTAAGATTGGTAATTTTTAAAAAGGCTTAAGAAAGGTAATTTTTTTTTTTTTTTAAAAGGCTTAAGTTCAGATAGGTCGGTTAGTATAAACCATGCAGGTTTCCCGGACCGATATCATCATGTGAAGCCCAAAAAATGGTTATGCCTCCTTCACACACCACCAAATTAAGTCTTGCCCCACGTTGGGCGCCAATTTGTAACCCCTTTTTCTGGGCTACCTCACCGGCCACTCAGCCCCAGAGCGAGAGACTATAATCCCAGGGCGCCTTTTATCTGGTGTGTGAAGGAAAACACTTAATTGCCTTTTCAATTAATTTATTCTTAAGCCTTTACAATATAATCCGGAATACAAGTTTAACGCTTAAATTAAGTACATTTTATATCTACACAATGATTGATTTTTGTATGACAAATACTAAGTTAAATTAAGATTAAGGGTCTTAAGTATGGATCCAGCTGGCGGGAAGTACAACTCTGCTATTGCATATTATTGTGGGAATGCCTGTCTGACCTAGCTCAACCATAACTCGGTGTTAGGTTTAAAGGATTGTTCTAGGTAAGTATGGGACTTAACTTATGATTGAGGAAGCGCGACGCAGCCCTCCGGAAGCTAGTCCTTGGCAGGTCCAGAACTGTCGTGTCAGGTACTCTGTTGTCCTCCAGCGTGGCCTGTTAGATCTATCCTTGGAAGCTCCCGTCGACTATGTAGACCTCAACGAGTCAAACTGGTCTCGGTTCTTGCCGGTACATAGGGCCCTATAACAACGATTTCACGATATGAAGGACGCCCTACAGAAGGATTCCTTGGATTATTCCTTTTATGGAATAAGACAATATGAGTACTTACCCAAGACGGGGAACGACAGCAAACACTTATTTTTGTTAAGATTAAGACGACGAATCGAAATGTTTCACCTCAAAACTTCTGCAGCACACACTCAAGGTTAGGACACACAATTAGGTCAAGCGAGGGGTCTTCCAGAATTAAAATTTTGAATGTGTCCCTCGCGAGGCTCCGTCACTCCTATTTATTGCTTAAAAGGTCTGGAATGTTCCTTCTATTAAAAAAAAACTCACATCCGCCCAAAGTTGACCTTTAAACAACCTTGTTAAGTTAATTGTTCTAGAATTTCTATTTGTATTTTGTTGCTTTTCAACTCAAGACATAAGAGAGAAATAGACGATGCAACGATACAGTGTCGCCTTACTAGCGGCGAGAAGATTAACTAATTTACAGGAAATTGAATGCATTCTGAATACCATATTTGGGAAGTACATCGATTATCCTGTAGATGGCGTGCTGATGATGATGAAATGTAGATGTTAAAATTCAAAGGAACTAAATTAGAAATGTCCTAAAGGTTATTGAAAAATAGGTCTTTGTTACAAAGTTATTAAAATAAATATAATTCTGCCCTAACTGCCAAGATATAGTAGACGATATTTTTTATTTGTGAGTCAGTAGCGACATCTATGCGTGAGTGGAAGACGTAAATCTTGTTAAAAGATGTTTTCCTATGCATTGCGGACATTAGACAACAGAGGTCATACGTACATATTGATTTAACGCTTTGGTTTGGAAATACGGCGACAGAAGGCGCTGAATAGGGTAATTAGTGTTCTTGAGAAGTCTGCTTAGATGGCGTTATTCTTGAAATAGTAATTATTTTGTACAATTATTTTTAATTGTTACAACTTACTACTTTTACTTTTAGTAAGTTTATTAAAGTTATGCTGAGAATGTTGCCGAGAAAGTTCCCGAGAATATTCTCGCGAATTTTTGATGACACTGAGATGTATATTATTTTACGGCATATAAAGTTGTTTTTTTTATACTGTTTAACCTAAGAAAAGTTAGGTATTTCCATATTATAATGATAATTCTCAACCGTTTTCGCTCTGGAGAACGTTCCTGAGAACGCTGCCGGGAATAATTTCAGGTGGCAGAACGTTCTCGGGAACGGCACATCACTAATCGTGCGTAAACTTTATACTAATCGTTATCACTACATACTGCCCTCAAAAGAAAAAAAAAACTATAAGTGTCCTGGACTTATTTTAAGTAAAATGCAGGGAACCTTTGATTAAAAATTGTATTGTTCTGGACACATAGAGATAATTCGTAAGTTAGTTAAGTGATAAAATCTGTCTCCACCAGATTAGGAAAGTAACTATATTACAAACTTTCACTATATTAATAAATAAATATTAATAAAAGCTTTTTATTTCCTTATTTTTTAACAGTAAAAGTTACATTTCAAAAACATCAATATATTTAACTGTATTTGTTAGTAACTTTTTCACTTAATCTATGTTAGAATTTTTATACGGACCGCCTGTAGCGGTATAAGCCTCCTCTAATTTCTTCCATTTCGGTGAATCTTTTGCTGCTTTGGCCCATAATTTCCCAGCAATTTTTACTATGTCATCCTCGCATCTGGTCTACCTCTCTTTCCTTTATATCCGTATAAATACCAGTTTTTGTATATGTCCTGCCCACTTCCATTTCAGACCGAGTACATGGTTAATCTCTTGCTTTTGTATTTTTTCTTATTGTTTCATTTTTTACTTGGTCCTTTAGTTTCAGGTTCATGAAACTACTTTCCATTCCTCTTTAGCATACCCTTAGTTTTTCTTTTGTCGATTTTGTTAACGGCCAAGTTTGGCATGCATGTGTAAGGCATGGCATTAGACATTTATTCATTGCTTCCATTTTTAATGCAGTTGGGATGTTTCCTTTGAAGATTTCTTTCATTGCACAATATTTGTTCCAAGTAGGTATGTTTTATTCTTATGTTTATTTCATTTTCAATAAGAAATGAGATGTCCTAGATAGGTATAGTCTTCAACATACTGTATTTGTACAGATTGTGTAACTATTGGTATTTCTTCTCTGTTTGTCATCAATTTAGTTTTATCCTGGCTTATTTCCAAACCAACTTCTCTTCTTGCAACGCTTAACTCTTCAATCATATTGTCTAATTCTTTTGGGTATTTAAACAATGCCACTAAATCATCAGCGAATCGAAGGTGTGTAAGATGTTCTCCATTTATTTTTAGCACAAAGATTTCCCAGTTTAACTTTCTAAATATATTTTCGAGTACTGAAATAAATAGCTTTGGCGACAGGGGATCCCCCTGTTTGACCCCGCGCTCTATTTTGAAAGATGGTCCAGTTGATTGTAATTTTATTCTAGAAGTACTATTTCTATATATTTCTTTTATAATATCTATGTAATTGTTGTTTAGACCTTGTTCTACTAGCGCCTGTCATATGAAGTTTTGGGATATCGAGTCGAAGGCGTTGCTGTAATCTATGAAGCCAATGTAAAGTGGTTTTCCATATTCCTGATATTTTTCAATGATTATTATTTAATGTGTGAATATGGTGGTAAAGTTTTTAATAAATCTAGCTCAATGCTCAATAGGCTGGTTTTCTTCGTGGGTTTTCGTTATTCTTCTTAGAAGGGCAGACGCAAAAACTTTGTATAAGCATGACATCAGGCTGATTGGCCTGTAGTTTATGATAAGCTTAGGATCTCCTTTCTTGTAAAGCAGTATTATTTCTGATTGCGTCCATTATTTTGGTATTTCTTTTCTCGTCAAGATGAGGTAAAATAGTGTGGTGAGATGGCGTATAAGTATGTCTATTCCGGCCTTTATCATTTCATTGGTGATCCCATCTTGTCCAGGGTTTTTTTCTAATTTCAGTTTTGATATTGATAGTCTTATCTCACTTTCTATGAATCGTGGTATTGGTTCATCAGTTTTATTCCAGTGTGTATAACCTGGATATCCGTCCGATCTGCTGTATAGATTTTTGTAGAAGTCGGTAGCAATATCTATAAGATCTTTTCTGCTTGTTGTGTTTGATCCTTTAGCATTTTGAAGTTCTGTCATTACCGGTTCGTTTTATCTAGCTTTTTGTAGGCCTTCTTTATTCCCCCTGATTTCTCTAGATGCTGTTTAATAGTTTCCAGTGTTAATAGTTCTGTATAATTTGCTAAGTGTGCGTTTTTCTTCTTTTGTTTTATTTGTTAATGTTTTTAATTGGAGTTGTTTATTTTAGGGCGATAGTTTCATATGTGAGTACTGACTTGTTCATTAGTTTTTTTCATTTTTTTCACATTTATTAATGTTATAGAATATCTGTACATTTTCAGTTTTGCTGTCAGGTAATTTCGTTATTTCCCTTTCAAACTTGTTAAAATCAATTTTGTTGTGTGATTTGTTATTGTAGTGGGTTCGTGAGATCTTTTTACTTTCTATGGTAAGAGTGAATCGTAATAGTCGGTGATCAACTAGGATGTGGCAGTTTAGCAAGTATTTGATAGTATTCTACTTGTTTGGGTATGTTTGAAGCAATGTAGTCTATCTCGTTTTTAGTCTTTCCCTTAGGTGACATCCATGTCCATCTAAGATTTTCATGTTTCTCGAACATTGTATTACAAATATGAAGTTTATTTTGTAGGCAGAAATTTATAAATATTTCGCCTCTTTTGTTCCTTGTTCCAAATCCATATTTTCCCATCACTCTTTGCTCCTCTGGTTCAGATTGGCATTCATATCACCTAGTATTATATTTATTGTGCTTTTTTTTCTTAAGTCCTGGTAAGGTTAATATAAAAGTTTGTATATCGGCTTCTTTCGCCTTCTCTGTTGGTGCGTATACTTGTATCAGGGTGAGTGTTGTTTCGTGTATTTTTATTAGTAACGCTATTACTCTCTCTGATGTTTGAATGAAATTTTCGACTTGGATGTTTCTTTGTTTTCTGACCAGGAATCCTACTCCTTTTTCTCCCTTTGTTGTCCCGTAATAGTAAAGATGGTAATTTTCTCTGTCTTCTATTCTACGTCCTTCTCTTCTAGTTTCTTATATACCAAATTATATCCCAGTTTATATCGCATATTCTAGTTCTGTTATTCTTATCTTGCCTGCTAAAGAACGTGCAGTATGTACTAAGGAACTACAATGAATTAATCGCTGGAGTGCGATAGGAAGACTCATTGGTTGCACTTTTTATCGTAAATAAATGGGTTGATTTTGAGAGTTTTGGTTGGATCGTTAAGTTCAGCGTGAATTGGATCGAAACGTAATCGCAATTGGACCGTTGCTGTTAGTAGAATAAGGAACGGCTTACAAGTTAAGGTTCAATTGCGATGCAGTTGCGATTCGTACGTAAAGTTGTTAGTAGAATAGGCCTCCTGAACTCCACGCGAGCGAAGCTACGGGCGACCGCTACTATTTATATAATTTTAATTAGACATAGGTACAAATTGTTGTTCCTTATTTCAAGTTGTAGCTAAAGAATATTGTTACATACCTGAGTATCTGATGAGTAACAGGCTGATGAAATACTGTAATTTTTTTCATTATAGGTGTGCTACAGTCAATCGACACAATTGTGGAGGCTGAGCATAGTTACTGCAAACCCCGAAGAGATTATCTTACAAACATGCCTGGCACTTCATCAGCAGATAGAACAAGTGAATTTCCAATACCATCGGGATGTTCCTCAAGTACTTTTTTTACTACATCGGAAAAGATCTCCACTCGATCTAGACGAACAAAATCAAATGCAGGTTATATATAGTTTTTATTTATAAGATAGGGGGCAGACCTGAAGTGATTACCATCATACCGGACACCCGAAACATCCGAGAAATCACAAGGAGATGTAATATAGAATACACTATTTTTCTTAATGGTTGTGTATGATATGACAAGAAGATTCTGGAGGTGTCATTTTGTTCGTCTCATCATCAGCCTAAATGCTCCCTAACGCTGGAGTATTAAGATAATCTATATATTGGTCTAGCCTATCTAGGCTAGACCAATTTTGAAACTATCCTGCGGTACTAAGTGATCCATGGTTAGTCGAGGATTTGTAATAAAAAATCAAGAACTAACGTTATTCCGTAATAAGCACGAACTTGCTAGTTTAGGATTAAAGACGGTATCTGAATAATTTTTGTAATAAGAATAAAGATTCATGGGGGTGTATAGGGTACCCCAAAAACCCTATGCACGCCTTCGGCTAGACACCCTAAATGAAATAGTATACTATAATGGGTCGGTATGTCATGTTATTTTTCAATATTTTTTACAGACTACTGAAGTAAGTCTGACTTTTATTTGCCTAATGCATGACCTTCAAATAATACAAACGATATTGTTATTTAATATAATCTAGTTGAACACTTTCAAAATGATCAAATTGAAAACTCATGAAAAACCGAAATGAGAGTAAACAATAACAAATCTATATTATTTTTCACATTGCAGGGATAGAAAACGAAATTGAACCTCATGCAGGAAATGCAGACATGCCAGAAATTGAAAATGAGGTCGTAATAGAAATTGAAAATGAATATGTTAATGAAATATTAACAGAAACAGATGATTATTATGAGACCAACTTCGAGGAAACTAATGATAATGATGAAACGCATACTTTAGACGAAATTGATACTTTATTCCTGAGCTACTCTAAAACATTTAAAAAGCTCTCAAGTAAACTACAAACAATGTTAAAACTGGATTTAGCAAAATTATTTTCTCGTTATGAAATCAGAGAACAAGCTAATTTAGAAGCATCTCAAATAACACCGGGGTGGCTAAAAAGACCTGTAGTTAAAGTTCGATCTCCACCACCACAGTTCACAAAGAAAAGGAAAAAGTCATCTATATTAAATGCTGCACCTTCTCAGACAAATTCTGCAGTTCGAAATTCCAAATCAAAATATGTGTCAGTTATTGAAGAACAAAGCAGAGCAGAAGAAATTTCTACACACGGAGTAAAAAAATCACCTGAAAATAAACAAGATACAATATCTGATCAAACTGTGCTACCAGATAATCAAACTGTGCTACCAGATAATCAAACTGTGCTGCCAGATAATCAAACTGTGCTGCCAGATGATCCTGTTGAGAATGTTTTTCCTGTGACCCTTATTACCCAGCTACTAAAGGCCAGATCTGCTGATAATACTTCAGGCACTGTTACTGAAACACAGCCAGTAAGGGATAATTTGGTAATAACTTGGGCAAATGACAGTGTAAAGTTCGAAAATGATGGTGTGCTTGATAATATAGACACAGTTCCACGAGATGGCTTAAGTTGATTGCCATATTATATACTTTTGTGGACAAGTATTAACTTTTGACACCTGTTGCTGCTCCCATGCTGGTGACTCCTTGATTACACATCCCCGCTCAATTAGACTCCTTAGATCATTCCATCATCATCTTTCCCTGGCCGATTTCGGCTACGGTGACTACTAAGGGCTCAGGTGTTTGGCCCTAATGTGGCTAATGTACCCGATTTTATGGGTAAATGTGCGAGAACAATTTGGACAGGTCAGGATATTGTTTTCATAGTGATAAACAATATTGGGAGGCGGTTTACTTTTACATAGATCACGTTTGAGGTTTAACTCTCGCCTCCTATCTTCCTCAAAGTGGTAAACTTTGGACTGTATTTGCTGTCTCCATTCAGGCCGATTCGCAGCAATAGTCTCCCAAGAGGAAGGTTCAATGTTACATCTCTTCATATGTCTTTTCTGAACGTCTTTAAAGCGTAAGAACTGGCCACCGCGTTTCCGCTTACCGAGCTCAAGTTCAGAAAAGAAGATGCGCTTCGCCTTCCTCTCTTCGGACATGCGTGACAGGTGCCCGCACCAACGCAACTGGCGTCGCATCAAATATGCCTCCATGCTATATACATTAGCCCTCTGCAGTACAGTCGTGTTGCGGACTCGATCTGACCAGTTGATATTCATTATTTCACGGAGGCATTTCAGATGGAATCTGTCTAGTGTACGTATGTGCTTACGATACAGGCACCAGGTCTCAGAGGAATAGAGAATGTTAGGCAAAATGACGGCCATGTATAATTTGATTTTGGTGTTAAGTTTTAGATTATGGGAACGAAATACCCTGTCCCGAAGTTTACTAAAAACAGCCATAGCAGCGCCAAGTCTACCATTGATCTCCGAGTCGGGGTCGCCTTTTGCAGTTATGCAACTTCCCAGATATTTAAACTTATCCACCTGATTTAGAACCTGCCCCTCAATATGCAGATTTAGCGGAAATTGCTGTAATGTCTCCATAGTCATCACTTCTGTTTTAGCGATGTTGATCTTCAAGCCAAATCTACCACAGGCGGTGTTAAGCTTGGTTATCAGGTTTTGAAGTCCTTTTGGTGTTGCCGCTACAAAACACAGATCATCCGCATACATCAATTCGGTAATAAGATCGTAAGCTACCTTACTGCGTGCATTTAGTCGACGTAGGTTAAAAATGCCTCCATCTGTACGATAACGTATGCGGATGCCATCTGTGGTTTCTGTTAACGCCTCTTTCACAACGACACAGAAATATAACGCAAAAAGCGTGGGCGCGAGGACACAGCCTTGTTTGACGCCACAGGTGACAGGAAACTGCTTACTTTCCTCGCCATCACAAGCAACACAGCAGGTCATGTTGGGCACCACAAATAGATGAAGTACACACGTTGGCCTACTGCAACAAGGTTTTAGCCAGCGGTTTGTCGCTATTCGGCTCATTATACGTCTATAATTTGTGTTTATGAAAGCTTGCATGAATCACTTCGTTTGTTTCGGAAATGGACAACATTTCATATTTTTAACATGTCCATATTGTTTTTTTATATGAAAATAGACATAAAATGAACGGACCCATATTTTTTCTTTTTTCAAAATTTGTCCATTTTCATGCATAAAATAATTATTAAAATTCTTTATATTCTAAATAGACGTAAGCGCCAAATGACGTCATCGGACGGCTGAATCAGCGATATTCCTTTGCTTATCATTGTTTTAATAAAAAAAAGGTACTACTGTCAAAGGTAAATAATACTAGTGTCAACATTGTCAACGTCATTCATACATTCAACGTTGACAAGTTGTCTTTTTTTTGACAGTTGCATGTCATGGGTTTGGCATTTCGTAAATTTAAAACTATAATGTGCTAAGCAAAGAAATATTTTACATTCTGCCGTCCGATGACGTCATCTTACGTTTTTTAGTTTTTAATTTTTTTCTCAGTAAATAAGCAATATAAAAAATTAATAAATATATATTCGCGCAGCGGAAAAGTAAATAAAGAAATGGTATTTTTTGTTTCAGAGCTTAGCAATTTTGAAATGTTGTCCATTTTCCACCTTCTTGCCTTTGAAAGTCGATATCATCCAAAATAGCCCCACATTATAGTTGGGCCAAAATAAAAGGCCACATTTGACACTTCAGCAAAATTCGACAACGTATATTTGTAACAACGGCCATTGAATCTATCAATCTATCTCTGTTAAAAAAACAAAATTTCTTAACTTTTTCAAATTATGTTTGCATTTATTTATTTCAATAAAGACAAAAAAAAAATCACGATTTACTTTCTCTGTTAAACTATGTACTTATAAATATATACCATCTTCATCATCTTATAAATATATACCAATATATACCAGTTTTAACGAGCAAGTCGACACTTGGGCCAGGGAGGCCATCCAGCTTGGCACCACTCTGCAGCATAACTATGCCCTCGACATCTTGCCATCTGCAACAAAAACGTTAAAAGACGATTGGCAAAATAGATATAACGAGCTCTCTAAAATCAAGGGTCGCCATTACGCAGGCATCCAACCTCTGATCCCCCGGAGGCCTTGGTTTTCCAAGCAGAAAGCCTTGGACAAATTTATTGTCTCCACCATTTGTCGTCTGCGCCTTGGCCACGCCTGCACTCCGGTTTTCCTTAACAAAATTCACATTAAAGACTCTTCGATCTGTGAGTGCGGTTTAGAAGAAGGTACGACAGAACATATTTTCTTTAACTGTCAAAAATATCAAGTCTCGCTGTATGACATTTTACCCCCAAAAATCCCCCGCCCTTTTAACATTCCTTTTCTTCTGTCTGTATCCTTTTCCTCTGTTATAAAATATTTATGTATATATATTAATAAATATAATATAAGACTCTAAATGAATCTCCCTCTTCACATATATATATACGTGTGAGTCTTCATAAAGTGCACATATTGAAAACAGGGAAAATATACTTAATTTTATCGATGAAAAACATAATAAAAAAATTTAAAAAAATATCTTAATTTATTTATACAATTTTAAAGTTTTTTTTTTCTACAGTGACCTTCTTTTTATTAAAGCGATGTAACTTTTGAACTAAACGATTAATCACAATAAAATAAACTTACTACTGATTGGAAATAACAGGACTTTCTTTTGAAATGAAAATTATAGGAAAAAAGGGGTTCTTAATTAGTGAATAAGGTATTTATTGTTCGAAAAACTTTTTTTTCTTACAAATTTTTACGATAATTGCAAAATTTCTCAATAAAACACCCCCTTTATGTACATTTTTTATTTCTTTAAGTTAATCTACATCATACAGGCTATTTATGGTGAAAATAGTACAATTGTTACTCAAACACAACATTTTCTATCAACTACGACAAAAAAACGCCTTCCGGACTCTCGGCAATTAATCTTTTAAGCAGACGTTTATTTGTGTTTGTAAATAATACACAAGAGTTCAATTAAAATCATTTATTTATCTAGCTTATAACTACTGCTTCTAAATACTATTCAGTAACAAAATCTAATGCATAAGGTTTTCAAAATGTCCCCCTCTTTGTTGTAAACACAAAGTTGCGCGCTGCACAATTTGTTGTGTCGCTCTCCTTATCATCTCGGGGTCATTACTAATGGCATTGGCACAGCTTATAACGCGTTCTCGCAAATCAGCCTCACTGTCGATTGGGGTACTGTAAACGCGTTGCTTCATGGTCCCCCATAAGAAGTAGTCTAAGGGAGTCATATCGGGTGAACGCGCAGGCCACGCTACCGGTCCTTGCCGGCCGATCCATCGATTTTCATAATTTTCGTTTAAAAACGAACGCACATCCCTTGCATGATGAGCAGGACATCCATCCATTTGTAGATACATGCGGTTTCGTGCGCGTAAAGCCAATGGCACATCCTCCAAAAGCTCCGGAAGTTCGTCTCGTAGCAGTCTTAAAAAACTTTCACCGGTCAATGTTGATGGTAATATCACTGGTCCAATTAACATATCATCAATGAGACCAGCCCAAACATTTAAAGAATACCTGACTTGAAATGTCGATGAGCGTTTTAGCCTTGGATTTTCACCTTTAGGGCACCATTTGTGCAAATTCCGGCAATTGACGATACCGTCTCTCGTAAACCTTGCCTCGTCCATCCACAGTATTCTTTTAGGGAAGTTGGGGTTATCTCTGATCTTTCTTAGTATCCAAGTAGACATCACGCACCTTGGACGAAAATCAACGTCTCCATGAAGATGTTGCACCCTTTGATAGTGATAAGGATGTAGCCCTTCCTTCTTCAAAATACGCCATGCAGATTTTTGGGAAATGCCGTGACGCAGTGCAAGTCGTCTAGTGCTAATGCTTGGGTCAGCAAATAAATCAGCCAACACTGCTTGTTCGACAGAAACATCAATTATTATTTGCGGCGGCTCGCGGCGATCTCTACTCAATCCAAGTCCAGTAATAGACAATCTTCTGTGGATCTCTTGGAAGTTGCGGGCAGATGGCACCGGATGCCGGTTAGGAAACGCAGCAATGTAAGCGTCACGCGCAGCTCGAGCACTTCCTCGTCCCAGGCCATAGTAAAAGTGAATGTCAGCAATGTGTGCTGGGGAGAATTCACTTAGACGCGGCATTGCGTAGGAAAAAACGAACGTTAGCGATATGTGAACGGAAAAAGAAATACTACTAGCAGCGGCGAATAATTCGGAGCGACTGTCTGTCTGGGTCCTCAACAAACAGGTCCTTTGTTTGGCTCTCTTTGCCCCGCGCACCCCACTCCGCGCTCACTAACAATGACTCAAAAAGGGTCTCTACCTGCCAAAAAATGGCACGTGGCCCTGCACACGACGTTATCTTTAAAAATTGATAAAAAATGTTATGATTGAGTTAGAAGCATAGTATTTTTACCTTTCTAAAGCTATTATGATGTAGAATAATTAGAATCAATAAAAAAAGTAGGTTAAGGGGTCGTTTTGTTGAGATATTTTGAAATTATTGTGTAAATTGATGAAAAAAAAAAAGATTTTCTTTAAAAAAAAATCTCTAAACTGTCAATCGAGCGTATTTTGTCCTCAAGTTTGATTTTGTGAGAATGCCCTGTTATTGCCAATTAGAAATAAGTTTATTTTATTCTGATTGATTCTTTAGTTCAAAAGTAATACCGTTTAAATAAAAAGGAGGTCACTGTAACAAAAGATAATCTTTAAAACTGTATAAAAAAATTATCAATTTTTTAAAAATATTTTAAATATTTTTTCCGTCGATAAAATTAAGTATAGTATTCGTGTTTTCAATATGTGCACTTTATGAAGACTCACACTGTATATATATATTGTTCATACGTTTACATTTTTACGTTGTCTGTCTGTTTTGTCCATGTGTATGTTTGTTTTGTTTTAGATGATGTCAAAACCGATTAAAATAGATTCCACTCGTCACACCGGTCAATCTATTAATTAACGTGTCTCTCTAATCACTCGACATTGGCAGAATTATAGATGTGTCGAGAGACACAGTAGCAGCCATTATATTAAAAAAAAAAAAAAAAAGAATTCCAGTTGTAAATGTATGTAAATGTCACGAGCCCGAGAATTGGGCTCCTGTATAGTTTGTGATGTTTATTAATATTATTATCTGCGAGCATAGAATAATAACGATGTCATGAGGGAAACGTCGTAAAACTTTTGTTTTAGTTTCACCTCAATGGTTTTAGTAGGAGTTATGTAGCAGATTTAATTCGAGATCTAATCTTTTTTTTATTTAACTCTGTTTTATTGGATTTTGTTTGGTAAACGTTTTTTGGATACTGGAAAGATGCCTTCGAATTCCCGATATAAATGTTGTTTTGGTTGCGAAAACGATGGTAAGAAGAGTAAAATTGTATGTTTTCTTTGTTAATTGATGTTAATATACCTACATAGCGCCAAGTAGCTTAGTTATTTATTAATTTTCAGGACCGTTACATCGCTTTCCAAAGCCAGGGGCACACATCGATAAGTTTGTCTTATGGAAACATGTACTTGACGATGAGGTGCAACAAAAAGGCGATACGTATATCTATAACCAAATAAGATTATGCAATAAACATTTTGAAAAATGTTACTGCTCTCCCAGCAATAGACTTACTGCTAACGCTGTTCCAACACTTTGCCTTAATGGTAAATTCATTAAATTATTCTTATTGTGCCATGCTCGAATTATGATAGATGATAAATGTAGTGTGTTAAAATTTTTAGTGCTATCACAACAGCATGTTGGTGGATCAGTAATGGCGGTGGAACCTTCAACACCTGAAAAATGTTCCTCTTCCTTAGAACAGTCCCATAGTGTTCAAGACCAGCCATCAGGTAGGTAAAATAAAATGTAATATTTAAAAGAAAACTTTAGTTCTCTGGTAACCTAGTGGTATAAGTAATAAGTTTTCGTCACTTTAAATTTTTTTAACCAAACACTTTCAATTTTATACCACTATTAGCTTGGTGATGATTAAAACATTGTGTGGAAACCTGATCATTTAGTTTATTTTGGATGTTTAATCAAAATGTAATTGGTCGGTTCTACTATTGGGATTAAAGGTGATTTCTGATTAACATGTTAAATGTTAAAAAAAACCGTTTATGTTAAGAATGAAGATATGGGGCGAGCCAAAAGTAAGATAAAAAGTGACTGTTGAACAAAACAAATTCGCTAAAAATAACAAATGCATTGAAAATAGTTAACCATTTTGTTGAAAATAACAAATTTATGATAAAAAGAACAACTGTGCTTTAATAGGTAACAACTGTGTTAAAAATAATAACTTTGTTAAAAATAACAACATTGTGTGTTAAATGTTATTTTATTTTAACATCGTGTCAAAAAATAAAGTAAGGCAGTGTCAAAATTGATCGAATCATTCAATCATTTGTTCAGTGACATTTTGTTGTACATAAAACCACAGAATAAATTTCTAAAACTTGTTTTGTTGTCTGAATTAAAAATATTTTTGAAATGTTTTGAGGCATAAACTACAATATTGTATTAAGTAAGGTGTCCAAGTTACATGTTTAGGAATTGGTTCTATTTTTAAGATTAAATCCAAAAAATCAACTGACTATAGTTGGGCCAAAATAAAAGGCCACATTTGACACTTCAACAAAATTCAGCAACGTAACCTTGTAACAACGGTCATTGAATTTATCATCTTTCTATGTTAAAAAACACAATTTATTAACTTTTTTAAAATTATGTTTGCATTATTTATTTCATTAGAGGCCAGGGAGGCCATCCAGCTTGGCACCACTCTGCAGCATAACTATGCCCTCGACATCTTGCCATCTGCAACAAAAACGTTAAAAGACGATTGGCAAAATAGATATAACGAGCTCTCTAAAATCAAGGGTCGCCATTACGCAGGCATCCAACCTCTGATCCCCCGGAGGCCTTGGTTTTCCAAGCAGAAAACCTTGGACAAATTTATTGTCTCCACCATTTGTCGCCTGCGCCTTGGCCACGCCTGCACTCCGGTTTTCCTTAACAAAATTCACATTAAAGACTCTTCGATCTGTGAGTGCGGTTTAGAAGAAGGTACGACAGAACATATTTTCTTTAACTGTCAAAAATATCAAGTCTCGCTGTATGACATTTTACCCCCAAAAATCCCCCGCCCTTTTAACATTCCTTTTCTTCTGTCTGTATCCTTTTCCTCTGTTATAAAATATTTATGTATATATATTAATAAATATAATATAAGACTAAATGAATCTCCCTCTTCACATGTTATATATATATATATATATATATATTGTTCATACGTTTACATTTTTACGTTGTCTGTCTGTTTTGTCCATGTGTATGTTTGTTTTGTTTTAGATGATGTCAAAACCGATTAAAATAGATTCCACTCGTCACACCGGTCAATCTATTAATTAACGTGTCTCTCTAATCACTCGACATTGGCAGAATTATAGATGTGTCGAGAGACACAGTAGCAGCCATTATATTAAAAAAAAAAAAAAGAATTCCAGTTTCCAGTATAGTTTGTGATGTTTATTAATATTATTATCTGCGAGCATAGAATAATAACAATGTCATGAGGGAAACGTCGTAAAACTTTTGTTTTAGTTTCACCTCAATGGTTTTAGTAGGAGTTATGTAGCAGATTTAATTCGAGATCTAATCTTTTTTTTATTTAACTCTGTTTTATTGGATTTTGTTTGGTAAACGTTATTTGGATACTGGAAAGATGCCTTCGAATTCCCGATATAAATGTTGTTTTGGTTGCGAAAACGATGGTAAGAAGAGTAAAATTGTATGTTTTCTTTGTTAATTGATGTTAATATACATAGCGCCATGTAGCTTAGTTATTTATTAATTTTCAGGACCGTTACATCGCTTTCCAAAGCCAGGGGCACACATCGATAAGTTTGTCTTATGGAAACATGTACTTGACGATGGGGTGCAACAAAAAGGCGATACGTATATCTATAACCAAATAAGATTATGCAATAAACATTTTGAAAAATGTTACTGCTCTCCCAGCAATAGACTTACTGCTAACGCTGTTCCAACACTTTGCCTTAATGGTAAATTTATTAAATTATTCTTATTGTGCCATGCTCGAATTATGATAGATGATAAATGTATTGTGTGTTAAAATTTTTAGTGCTATCACAACAGCATGTTGGTGGATCAGTAATGGCGGTGGAACCTTCAACACCTGAAAAATGTTCCTCTTCCTTAGAACAGTCCCATAGTGTTCAAGACCAGCCATCAGGTAGGTAAAATAAAATGTATTTTTTTTAAAAGAAAACTTAAGTTCTCTGGTAACCTAGTGGTATAATAAGTTTTCGTCACTTTCAATTTTTTTAATCCAACACTTTCAATTTTATACCACTACTAGCTTGGTGATGATTAAATCATTGTGTGGAAACCTGATCATTTAGTTTATTTTGGATGTTTAATCAAAATGTAATTGGTCGGTTCTACTATTGGGATTAAAGGTGATTTCTGATTAACATGTTAAATGTTCAAAAAGAACTGTTTATGTTAAGAATGAAGATATGGGGCGAGCCAAAAGTAAGATGAAAAGTGACTGTTGAACAAAACAAATTCGCTAAAAATAACAAATGCATTGAATAGTTAACCATTTTGTTGAAAATAACAAATTTATGATAAAAATAACAACTGTGTTTTAATAGGTAACAACTGTGTTAAAACTAATAACTTTGTTAAAAATAACAACATTGTGTGTTAAATGTTATTTTATTTTAACATGGTGTCAAAATAAAAAGTAAGGCAGTGTCAAAATTGATCGAATCATTCAATCATTTGTTCAGTGACGTTTTGTTGTACGTAAAACCGAATAAATGATAAAACTTGTTTTGTTGTCTGAATTAAAAATATTTTTGAAATGTTTTGAGGCATAAACTACAATATTGTATTAAGTAAGGTGTCCAAGTAACATGTTTAGGAATTGCTTCTATTATCTATGGGATTAAATCCAAAAAATCAATTGACTATAGTTGGGCCAAAATAAAAGGCCACATTTGACACTTCAACAAAATTCAACAACGTAACCTTGTAACAACGGTTATTGAATTTATCAATCTTTCTATGTTAAAAAACACAATTTATTAACTTTTTAAAATTATGTTTGCATTTATTTATTTCATTAAAGACAAAAAAAATATTTCACGATTTACTTTCTCGAACTACTTATAAATTTATTAAAAAATACTTTTCTAGAGTATTGAACGTTGGTACAATTTTGTAGGTGTCAACCCATTTTCGTTTTCAGCTCTAGAGATGTACCGCAAATAATCGACGCAACACAATGCTAATCGTATAGAAATATTCATCCAGGGTATACAATCTCAGATAGGCGGAATGGTCAATTCAATATAATATAATAAGGCTCAATTAAAGAGTTACATAAATTGGTAGATATCAGTTGAAAGTGCACGTATTTTATCATAATCTGAGTTATAATATTTTAACTTCAAATCTAATTGTTGGAGGTCGCTACTGGTACATTAAATGCTGACAAATTAAAAATCACTATTTTATGTAATACTACGTACAATAACGATCCTTTTTAATGTAGTAGGTTATTGTGTTGACAATTGTTACCAGCTCCTTGGTATTTTTACTTATTTAGTTAAAAAGTTAGTATGAACGGGTCGTAGGTGTTATCAGAAAATAATCTTTATTTAAAGTAAAATAGCTTCTGTTCGTAATATTTTTACTAAATTAGTAAAATCAAAAATGTTTACATGCACAACATTTTAATACTTCAATGTTATAATAAATTGCTTAGTGATATTTTTAAGAGTAAAAATTGAACCTTGATCTGGCAACACTGTACAGATGTTTGTTTGCGTTATTAACCGTTCGGACGTCTGTTCATTTGCTTTTTCAGCTATTTCTATCTTTTAGTGCCGTTTTTTACAAGTCCGTTGAGTTTGAGTATCTGATCCTCCGGCTTGGTGATAATTCGGTCCTCCAGACCTAGTTCTGGTATGTGAGATAGAGACTCTTAGCTGTGGAGTGGTAAACTTGTGAGTTAGGACTCTTTTTGTGATAAAATGCCTTCCAGCAAGAAGTGTTGTGTTCCTGGATGTACGACGGAAGAAGGTAAAGTATTGTGTTGATTACAATCATCTACCACTTTAAAAAAAAGATCATTACTTCTCAAAAAAAATATAACCTTAAAATACACACATAGAATAGTCGCAAAATTTGCGACGTGCGTTGGGTTCCTAATTTCTAACAAGTTTGCTGAAATTTCTAGAATAGTATTTTTTTGCCTTTGTGATGTGTTAGGGTGCAGTTAAGTAGACGGATCATCTGGCAGTATGCGATTGCTCCCGCCCATAGACACCTGCAGCACATAGTGAGATCACTGAAAAACTTTTAAATACCTTTTCCCCCATTGGGTGCTGAGATTTCTAATCAAATTAAAATCTTATAGTGTCCTAAAGCCGAGACAGCAGACACAATAGAAAATCAATTGTTTTTGTCTTTTAAAAGGGTTTTTGGACCTTACAGCAATATGTATGAATAGGTTATCAGTTTAACTGAATTTTTTTGTGTCCTTGTGAATAAAATCCTAAAAACATTAATTGTTTTAGGAACACATCTTCATGTATTCCCAAACCCCAAAAAGGATTGGGACCGTTTTAATACATGGGTGTTGACAATTGGAGGAGATATTGTAAATCTCTCAAATGATTTCATATATAAATATCGCCGTGTTTGCCATGCACATTTTGAGGAGAAGTACCATTGTCATTCAACAAGATTAAGCAATGCAGCAGTTCCGACATTGAATCTGCCAGGTCAGTAATAAATATAATTTATGTAATTCACGGGTGTTACTACTGTAATAGGGTATTTGACTAATCTTAACAAAATATAGTTAAATATGTTCCACCATTAGCAAACTTTTTCGGTTAAAAATGTAATGTCTAGCTGATTTTACATCATTCAAAGGTTCATGAGCAAGTCATTTTAGAAGTACACAAAAAAAGTCATAATAAATATCAACCTATACATAATACTGTCCCACTGCTGGGAAAAGGTATGCATCATAAAAAAATAGTTATCGCTCACAAATCAAAATCCCATTGTAATACTAAATATAACTTGGAATAAATTGATACTTCTAACACTGTCGGCTTTATTTGTGACAATATGTTTAATTTTTTAAATATGTTTCAGGTCTTTTGTGTATTCCTCAATATTCCATGATGGTGCAACCACTAAGAGAAGGACAAAATTTACCTGAAAATGAGACATGTCAAGTAAGAGGGGGCCTACACTTATTTGAAAGTATGCCATCTACATCTAAAGGTATAAAAATAGGTACTTTGTTATTATTATACAAGCTGTTTCTTTTAGTAATTGAAGCATAGAATAGAACACCCTTTGTGGCACCCGAAACTCCCCCATGAATGTTCTATGATATTTTTGTAGTTTTTAAATCATGAACTTTTTCTGACAGCAGCAAACTTTTCATTTTTGCAATTGAATCTTAGTTTACTTTAACTTTCATGCTTAAAATAATCAGATTCGTTACCATGATAAAAGTAATGAAAATGATAGTGAAAGTGTTCACTTGACAAAATATTTTCATAATGTGAGAGAGCCATGCTTCGGCATGAAGAGGTCGGCTCGACTGGAGTGATAACCCGTCCTCTCAGAAAACCGGCTCGAAATAGCGCGCACTGTGTTTCGTCGAATGAGTGAGGATTATAATCTGGGAGGAAGGGCCTAAGGCATTATAAAGGCAATGATACAATTTACTTTATTAAGGTGACGGGTAGGGCACACCAGCGACGTCAATCGATTTTAATTTTTAGCTACTAAACCGGATCTATTTTAAACAATTTCGGGGTTATAATCTCTCGGCAAACACTTATACTATTTATTAAATAGTACAATTTACGTATGTAACGTCGTAGTTTTAAGAGATAATGTACTGTATGTAATCTAAATTAAATAAATGAAGAAACGTAAAACGTATTTTTTTTTGTTTTTTTTTTATTTCGACGATATCGATATCAAAATTAGTTTAATATACGAATCCGACTATAGATACATACATAACTATTGTAATGTATATTTTTAATGGTATCTCTTAATCAGATTCATAGGCGGCAGCACAGGGCTGTTTCCATTTTTGACGTTTTAGATAGACCTCTATTTCCAGTATTACAAAGTACTCTGTGTATTCATCAGGGGGGTCAAGTTTGTATGGGGACTGTTAAATATACCTATCCGGATAAAATTGTCCAATCACAGGCACTCCTTTTTCTTATTGGTAACATCGCAATTATTATTTTTTCATCATAGCAACTTTTGTTTGTTGATGTTTTCTTCTGTCAGTTCCGACTAGGGATGTGACTTTATACTTAAATAATCGATTATGACGCTGGACATCAACCTGTATGATGCGCTCTACAATAATAAAAAGAAAGATAAATTAGATTTTTCTGATCGTCGTTCGCAAGTAAAAACTGCACAACATCCATTTTGACGAGTTCCGCTCAGTGACAAATACGAATTCGATTCGAAATGATTTTATGTAAAGATGTGTGTAATGTATGTAAAAAGACCCTTGACGAAGCCGAAACCTACGTATTCAGCACATCATCAGGACCATTTTTTCCTTCTAGACCATACCTGGGAACTCAATACTTTTGTATTATTATATTACAAGTTATTGAAGTTCAAAATCAAAATAAAAATCTCAAGATTTTGATGTAAATAAATTTTAAACATTATTACCTAATATTTGTCCAAAGAAACTTGTACAAAATTTTAAGTAATTCATAGGGAAAAATGGCCTCAAAACGTACAGCCCGCAATGTAATGTTTAAGAGCGGGGACGCGCCTCGGCGACTGAGGCGCGGGCGCGCGTGCAGCGCCGTCCGGTGAACGCTGTTCATTGCGTTGTCCGTTTATAGGATTAAAATTGACACCAAAAAATCAACTTCGTTTCCCATCAATAAATTTTTGTTCTAAGACTTGTTTTGATGGTCTGAGTGCGTAGACGCCGGCTTCGTTAAGGGTCTTCTTACACCCTGTATACTTTGGCAGAGGGGAACGAGTCCACATGCCACGTCCCGTGTTAATTTGTCTAAGTTAATGATCGATTTAAAAAAAATACTATTTTTGCAAAACTTTTATTTCCGTATTTCTTATGCCCTACAAATTCGCCGCCCTTCACATTAGTGACTGCAGCGTTACTCTTGTTTTATTTTTAATGATAGTGCGTTTATAGAGCTATAATCATGCAGTGGAAACGCCAAATATGATTGCACTCTTATTTGATGAAATAAGACAACTTAAAATTTCATTTTATTGGTTGTGTCACGAATTGGAACCAACCGAACCAACAACGCAGCCATACTAAATACATCATTTTTGACCGTATTTGTATAAGAGTGGCGCTCACGTCCAGTAGCATCCACCACCATGTCATACTGCTGAACTGTTTTACTGACACAACATACCTACCTTCATCACAGCAGTATTGTGTTGCCAACTGTTTAATTAGTTCTTCAAGAAATTCTTTAATAATATTGAATAAAAAATATTTTTATCTCAAAATACTTATAGATTAATTAATCCATAGAAAACCTGTTTTGCTACAGTAAGGCTGCATTCGACCATACTACGGCAATATGGCATAATCATTTCAGCAGAGGCAATTTTCTTGTTTCGTACTTTTTATAGCGTGTATTTGGTAGTAGGGTTTTAGTTTTGAAACTTTACTTTTATTTAACATTTTTTAGTTATGTTAATAAAATTGGCCGTGTGGTCCCCGCCAGAGTAGAATAGGCCACCCTCACTGTTACTGAGGTGTCGTAAAAGGCGACTAAGGTAAAGCTGCTGGCATGGCATGGCATGGGCAATATTTCTATTTACAAAGTTATTAATGTATTTATATTTTTAAACAAGAGAAATAATACGTTTTATTAAAGAATGTTGCGTTTCATTTATGGATGAATATTCCTACAAGATTAACATTGACTTCGTTCGATTATTTGAGGGTAGTACATCCCTAGAGTTTAAAAAGAAAATAGGGTTGATGACACACACAACATTTGTACCAACGTTCAATTTTCTCTAGAAAAGTAAATGTTTACTTATGTTTATAAATTTAACAGAGATATTAAAACGTAAAATTATCATTTTTGTCTTGATTAATTGATTGATTGACCGTTGTTATAAGGTTACGTTGTTGATTATTATTGAGGAATTTAATACTCTTTACAATGAGTCGTAAATGTTGTGTTATTGGTTGTAAATCAACAAATGAAACACACAATGTTTACAGCTTTCCCAGAAACAAGGCATTGAGGGAATTATGGATGTCTTTTGTAGTGCCACATAATCCGTCTCTACTCCTTCTTCGTCAGAACCAACTAGATTGTAGATTTGTCTGTCATTTACATTTTGATAGAACTATGTTTGACGGGAAAGGGAAAAAGTTGCATGTAGCCTATCCTTGCTTGTTTTCGGCAAGCGAGATTCAATATGGTGTGCCACTGAACGACTCTGGTAAGTTTGACTTTGTTAAATAAAAAACTTGTATCAATGCATATCAATATACCCATTACTTATTTCTAAAAGTTCCCATTTCTTTCAGAATGGAACCATTTACTTGAGCATAATTATTGTAGTTTAAATGAAGAAAGCGACTTTTTTGGTAAGGTATTCTTTTATTATAACGCCGTTTTATTATAACGCTGAGCGGCTGCCTGTTTGGCACATACAGGGATAATGTTTTCCTACTTTTCGTTATTATTTATGTCTAGGTTATGTTTCTTATTAAGCATCCTTGTTTTGTATTGTGCCAAATAAAGTTATCATTCATTCATTCATTCCATTTATCTAGAAGTAAAATGTTCCTTCTTCTTTTTCATCATGCTGTGTAATTCCCGGTTGCTTAGAACATATTTCATGAAACAGAAACATGTTTCAGATACTATCCGATATGTGCAGGTTTCCTTACAATCTTTTCGTCACAGTTAATAGTAGAAATATGATGATAAAAGTCAAATGTATATAGAATGTACTTAAATCTTGTTGGTGATCTAGTAATAAAATGTAAGATGCTTGATGATGATGAACCTTATACCCTAGCTAGAGCAAGGGCAAGGCATAGATTTAAGAGAGATATATACATATTGTATATATTTTTGTAATAGGTGGTGACAACAATCGCTTACCATCAGCTGCTGATCTCACCTGATGGTAAGCGATTGTTGTCGCCCATGGACAACCGTGGCACCAGTGAAGTCACAAGTGCGCTGCCAACCTTTAAGCCCCCCTTTTCTCCGGATTGGGCCTCCTGTACACTCACTGACGCAGCGAAACAGCACAGTGCTGCTTCACGCCGATTTTCTGTGAGGCCGTGGTGACACTCCACCATTGATTCATCAATGTGGTGGTGGTAATCAAATCACGAAGTATGAAAATATTTTTCAAGTCTGCAAACCTCAAATTCAGATTCATCAGCACCCCAAAAATACAAATGATAACATCACAACTGCCCCAGAACTATTCTAATAAAAAAAGCACAAAATGATTACTTCGATTATACATATTAATTTTTTTATGTCTGTAAAGTATTTTTCGACAAGTTTATTTTGTTTTACCCAGAGTAGTTTACCAATCATGCTGATCCTGATCACAAACAAAAATTGGGTATTGTTTTTACCTAATCTCTGCCACAATCTTAAGACAAAACAATTTTATGAGAATAGGTACCCATTCTGTGTTATTAAAAATTACATTTTCTCCCAGGTTTCTCTTATTTTAGACAGTCAATGATATAAAATGCTATTTTGTCTCTAACAATTCGTTACATTCAAATTGAAATTTGTTCCTGCAAATGAATTTCCAATTTTATGAAGTCGAAGATTCGGGACTAAGGTTCGGTTAAGTTACCACTTTTTGTTATAGGAGAACGAATTGTCCTGACACGAGTGTTTTATACGCTTAATAGGAGAATAATGAACTTTGATATAGTTAAACAACTTTTTGCCTAACAAAAAACAAAAATAAATAAATTTATTTCCAAAAAATTTTACAATAGCGTTTTTACATTACCTGACTCTCACACTAGGCTAAGGCTTAGCCTCCTGTGAGAGTAAAACACGATTTCAAAGTTATGATTTCAGTGGCAACAATATTTTATGGAAACTCTTATGAGTACTGAAACACTGATATCTGCTTGCAATTAGTTTGATGTGTGGATGTGGCTGTTGTGTGAGGTGTTGAAGCGGTCCCAGTGCCAAATGCCGGCGACTTTACGCCGGCATTTTGAGGTCAATGGCACTATACGGCGCACCCATATGGGCCTATAGCCTATCCAGGAGGGAGAATATCTCCCTCCTCCGTACGCCCCAGAGGGCAATAGCTCAACGGGTTGCCAGAGCCTACCGCACAGTAGGCTTCTCGGCGGCCTGCGTTCTGGCCAGGACTCCCCCCTGGGAGAAAGAGGCTGGTGTGTTGGCTGCCGTCTACAAGTGGACAGCAGCCAAAAAAGCGCGTGGCGAAACATACTGCCTCACTGAGCGTGAGGCAAAAAGGGCCTCTTTCCTTTCCAGCAAGACCTAGTCGTGCAATGGCCCGAGTCGCTGGATGCGGTAGAGTTCGGCCGGCGGACGATAGAGGCCCTCGCCCCGGTTCTCGATTGCTGGCTCAAGAGGAAGCACGGGTTTCCTCTCATATAGGATGGTGCAGGTACTTACGGGCCACGGCTGCTTCGGCTCGTACCTGCACCAAATCCAGAGAGAGGCAACCCCGGTGTGCCATGAGTGCGGGGCCCCTGAAGACACGGCGCAGCACACGCTCGCTGAGTGTCCAACTTGGGGCTCACAGCGAGATATAACAAAGTGACAAATCACACCCGACCACGCAGTCGGGAGTGATTTGTCACTCCCGGCAGTGATTCGCGCGATGCTCGGGTCGGAGCAGGCATTTACGGCCTTCGCCTCCTTCTGCGAGGTCGTGGTGTCGCAAAAGAGTTTTCCGAATTTTTCGTACATAGCTCGGGTTTGTGATCACCAATCCGCATTTGGCAAGCGTGGTGATTAAGCCTAATCATAGTAGCGATGACTTGATTTCTATGATGGAAGCCTTTGCCCTGCAGTAGGGCAGGTTATAGGCTGATACTTTTAAAGTGCGGGGGGAGGGGACTAGTCCCCCGCACCCCGCGACCGGTGATGTCGTGGTGATCCCCCAGAATTACGTTTACACGACCTTAATCCACCCGACAGCCGGTTAAGGCAAGCGGGTGGAAGAGGGGCCCTTACAGTCCGATGCCTCAAATGAGATATAGGTATTATAAAAAGATATAGGCATTATAAAAAATAATATTAGTTTTTGCTCTTTGCAGGTATTAAACAAAAGACAGAAACTCATAAGAATCCATCGGAAGATATTAATATTGAACCAGTGGCAGAGGAAATGAATAATGAACCAGAAAATGATTATGAACCTATGTCAGATATTGATAATGAATCAGTCTCAGAAACAGATTTTGATAATGATGAGACCAATTTTGAGGATGCTGAACAAAATGATGAAAATCACACTATTGACGAAATTGATGCTTTATTTTTGAGCTATGCTAAAACATTTAAGCAGTTATCAAATAGACTTCAAACAATGTTGAAGCTTGATATGGCAAAATTATTTTCTCGCTATGAAATGAAAGAACAAATAAATGCAGTAAAATTTATGCAAAACCCGATTAAACGACCTGCAGATTGAAACACAATCGCCACCACTGTTGCCAAAGATAAAGAAAAAATCTACGTTACCTTTGAATTCTGTGTCTGCCAAGACTTCACAGTCTACAGATCAAAATCCCTTTCCAAAAATTGTTTCACCAACTGTATTACAAATCGTGGGAGATGAAATTTCGTTGCAGGCCAAAAGAAATAAATCTGTACCTATGCAAGATATAATACCGGATCAAACTTTCTATATACTAAGAGATCATCTTGAAGATAATGTTAGAGCTGTCGCCACTGATATTGTTGCTTCGACCTCTGATGATATTGCTTCAACCACTGATACTGAGCCTTCTCTGAAAAATGTGGAACAAACCGCAGCGTCTGATGGTGTAAATTTCGAAGGGGGTTGTTTCATTGATTATGATTTCACAACAGTAACAAAGTCTCGAGATGTCACAAGTTGATTGCTGAACATACTTACTTGTGTGGACAAGTGATGGGGTGTATCCGGGAGAGCTGGAAGCGCTCAATACACATGCATTTGCCTAGGTGAGAGTCTATAGAACTCTGGCTATTCGGGCAGCTTCTACTGAAAGTTAGATAGGTACATACCTTGGTTTTTGCTACGCAACCAGTTGCGAAATAAGACAGATTTTTCTTTTTTCTACTAAGTAATAATTCCATTACTATAGTTACGTAATAGGACTTTTAAATCTCATTTACAACTATATTGCTGTCTTGGCAGGAAGACTTAGTTCAGCTGCATATGCAGTTAGAAAGATAAGGAATCTGACTGATATCGAGACAGCGAGACTGGTTTATTTTAGCTATTTTCATAGTCTAATGTCATATGGTCTACTACTGTAGGGATCCGGTGCTGACTTACAAGCCATCTTCATTTTGCAGAAGAGGGCCATTCGTACCATTACGGTCTTAGATCACGTGACTCACCCAAAGAAGTATTCAAGGAAATCAATATTTTAACCGTATCATCTCAATACATTTTTGATTGTATTATGTTTGTACGCAAGAACTTGCACCTTTACTCGCAAAAATCAGATTTAACACGCGAAATAAACATAGGCTTGCTGTCCCAAATTTAAGACTTCATAAAATTGGAAATCACTCTTCACTTTCCATCAGGTGAAATGCAAACCCATTTAATATATAAAAAAAAAAAAAAAAAAAAAAAAATTCATTTGTAGGATTGAGCATTAGAATGTTTAATAAGTTACCTCAAAATATATTTGATTTACCGGTAAATAAGTTTGTAAAAAACTGCCTAATGGAATGGATGGAGAAAGGCTACTATATTATTTGAATGATAAGGATTCCTGGACATGTTGATTCATTTCATAATTTTTCTTTGACGATTTGTCTAAACGATATTGATCATAAGCATTGTATATCATACTGTCACTGTAATCATAATTTGTATAAGAATGAAAATTGTAATTACCATATTATTTGAAAAGAGTAACTACTGAGTTTCTTTTCTCGGTAGAAATTGACATTCCGAACCAGCGGTAGATTACATAATATTTGACATTCATAAATGTTCTTTATTGAATAAAGACATTTTTGATTTTGACTGTGTAAAAATTGATTTATATTGATTATTCAATAATTGACAAGATGCTAACCACCTACTATTGTACACCTCGTCCTGCAGTTTATTAGTCTGGATTAAGTAACTACTACTCTTTGTGACCTATGCGGGGAACCTAAGTAGTCATGCTCACTCAAATGTCTCTGAGGTGGTGGCGCTATGAGGCGGGTCATTACATTCCCTCTAATAAGGTTGAGTGAAATGATGGCTGACACATACGTCATACTTGTGAACAGGTGCCACCTTTGGGGACTGGTCCGCTTCGGTTTACCTCATAATATTTATTTTATTATTATTTCCTTTATTTTATTTTGGTTAACAATTAAACTGTATGGCTTGGTATGATGATGACACAACATTGTATGAAAGTTTGGCGATTAAAAAGAGTAACTGGCGAGTTTCTTGCCGGATCTTCTCGACCAGAAACAACTTTCCGAGCCGGTGGTAGAATCGCATTATGTTTATTTATTTCTTTAGTATATTTTATGTATCAACATCATGTAAATTATAAGTGCTTATAAAGTATAAGTAGGCCGTGTGGTGTCCGGCAGAGTAGAATAGGCCACCCTCACTCTTACCGAGGTGTCGTAAAAGGCGACTAAGGTAAAGCTGCTGGCATGATCATCAGCACCCAGAGAAGGAAAACTCTGCATTTATATCAAAACCCTCGCCAACCCGTCTGCCAAGCGTGGTGAGTATGGCAATTACCCCTCATGTGATTGAGGGAGGCCCGTGCCCCAGCAGTGGGGACTTGATTGGGCTGACGATGACGATGATGAATAAAGTATAAGTTATTCAAATGTATGACTATTTGTAAGTGCTGTGTACAAGCCTATGCAAATAAAGAATTATTTGATTGATTGATTATGATGTTTTGAGGCTCGTCTTTCCACGATTCCTACACATTAAAATCTGCCGCTCCAGCCTACTTTTCCTATTGGTCATCCGCCTAATCCTCCACTGACAATATTCGTTCTTAATAATAAACGTCGTGTTAATCCCCGCTTTTTATTAATTAAAGATACAATGAATATTGAACTGAACTTGAGGGACTAGACTACCTTTGTATGGTAAACAGTAAATTATTTTTTGAAAAATCAAGCATGATGTTGGAAGAAACTTTAGTCAGGTGCACTAATAAGTATACAACCTCATTCCAATATGAACCCTATCGTTCCGCCTTAAGGTGACGGGTAGGGCACACTAGCAGCCGGATCTATTTTAAACCATTTCGGGGTTACAAGCTCTCGACAAACACTTATACTATTTATTGAATAACAATGCGCAAATGTTGTGTCCGTTTTTAAAAATAAATAGTATAGGTGTTTGCCGAGAGGTTGTAACCCCAGAATTGTTTAAAATAGATCCGGTTTAGTAGGTAAAAATTAAAATCGATTGGCGTCGCTAGTGTGCCCTACCCGTCACTTTAAGTAATTATAATGTTTTAATTTTAACATATGAGAATTTATTGAACCTCAACTTTTGCTTTAAATTATGCCACTATGCTAAGATTTTTAATTCGTCAATTTGTATCTATGTTCACATTATTTTTATATTACCTTTCTCTGGAATATTATGTACCTGTGCCTAAAATGTTATTTTGGGAAATCGTTTACTGCTCCTTACAGGACAGGCTTAGCCTAGTGTGAGGACCAGAGAAAAATCGTTAATGTTTTTGTTAATAAATAAATTTGTATTTGTTGTTAATTTATTTCTGGTGATGATCAGGTTTTCCACTAAACCGGATCTATTTTAAACCATTTCGGGGTTACAAGCTCTCGACAAACACTTATACTACATATTTATTGAATAACAATGCGCAAATGTTGTGTCCGTTTTTAAAAATAAATAGTATAGGTGTTTGCCGAGAGGTTGTAACCCCGGAATTGTTTAAAATAGATCCGGTTTAGTAGGTAAAAATATTACCTTTCTCTGGAATATTATGTACCTGTGCCTAAAATGTTATTTTGGGAAATCGTTTACTGCTCCTCACAGGACAGGCTTAGCCTAGTGTGAGGACCAGAGAAAAATTGTTAATGTTTTTGTTAATAAATAAATTTGTATTTGTTGTAAATTTATTTCTGGTGATGATCAGGTTTTCATATTTTCCTTTAACTTATTTCTATCGCCAGTTTTGACAATAGGACGAAGTAATACTTTTACTATAGGTATCGGATTTTTGAGTAAAACGTGTCCTACTGATTTTTCCATATTAGGTTCCCAAGTCGAGGCTTCAAGCTTTGCGGGGTTTGACGTCATTTTCATGACTTTGGAAGGTGTTGACCAATTATCTTCAAGAGAAGAAACTGAAGGTCTCTTTGTTGAAGGCATAGTAGTTGTAGGTAATGAGCATGATGTTTCTTTTGAAGACAGATCTTCAAGCTCTTTGGAGTCTGTGCATATTTTAACATCTTTAGGAGGTTGAATAAGTTGATCTTTAACGTATGGAACCAAAGGATTCTCTGTTAAAGGAATCGGGTTTTTAAGTGATGGGCGTAATAGGGGTCGCAATACCGAATCATTCAAGCAAAACCGGTATTTTCGGTATTGGCTCTAGACCAATACCGATAATCCGGTATTTTCAATATTTTCGGTATTAAGCTAAAGTTTGCAAATTTAGTATAATAAAGTTAGTTTGCGGAGGAATAGTAAGTAGGCAAATGAATTTATCTTCTAAATGAATAAAATCATTGACACAATGTTTTGTATGTGATAATTGTGTTCGTAATCAATAAGTTACTGATTAGCAGAAATATACTAATACTATATTAAATGCCCATTTATTCCTTTATTAAATTAACTTGAATATACAATATAATATTAATTTAATGTAGTGTTTGACTAGGAAGTAGGAGTCCTACTAGGAATCAGTTCTATATATAAAATATTTATTAAACTTAAACATCGCAGACAGCCTTAACATAAACAAAACGAACAAAAAAGTACACTTCTAAATTCATTCTCATAAAACATAAATATAATATATTTAAAATTAAGCGGAAAGCACAGAGAACATTGAACATTTGGCGAGAAGGTATATACATAAGGTGATCTTTCTTATTTATGGTGATAAATAAGAAACTTATTTACTATACTTAAACCGAATATCCCGGTTTTTGTGAAATGAATACCGGTATTAATTAGATCTAAATTTGGCCCGGTATTCCGGTATTTTCGAAATTCGGTATCACGGTTTGCGACCCCTAGGGCGTAATGGTTCCTTCATAAAAGAAGATACTGAAGGTGGGACTTCGTAATTTAAGGGCATTTTTACATTGACTTTAGGATGAATAACAAGTGGGATTATAGATGTCTTAGTTATAAAAATAGGTTTTTTAAGTGCAGGACATGGCGGTTTCGTTATACTACTTTTATATAATGAGGATGGGGCTCGGGGCTCTTCGGATATTTTCGAATTTTTAGAAAGTTGAGAAGTTTGATCTTTAATGGGAGGGGCTTAAGGTTTCTTTGCTAAACAAATTTATTTTTACGTAATGGGCATGATAGTTCCGTTATAAAAGATACTGAAGGTGGATCTGCAATTACTTCGAAATTTGAGGCTATTTTCACATTAGATTTAGGGGGCGAAGGGTATGTAACAACGGAAGGAACTGAAGGCTGCGCCGTATTACAAGCCAAAGGCGAAACTTTTAGCAATTGCGGGTTTGAAATATTCATGTTAGAAAATTCTGATGAATGAGCCACAACGAAAGGCTTCTTCGCTAAAGAAATAGGACATGGCGGTCGTATTATTGTATTACTATTTACTGAAGGTGGGGCTCGGGGCTCTATGGAGTTAGAACATAATTCCATGTTACTATAAGGTGGTAATGATTCAGGTCCACCGGAAGGAACTAGTGGTGTGTTTACTATAGAATTGTGATTTTGGATTAAAGGATACAGCTGTTGTGTAATACTACTTGTAGACAAGGATGCTGGGGCTTGGGTTTTTTTCATGTTCTCACAAGGTGGTAATGAGTGAAGTTCAACAGAGGGAAGTAACGGTGTCTTAACTGTTGGATTTGGAATCAAAGGACTAGATGTTTGCATCATAATACCACTTGTAAGCGAAGGTGGGACTAGGGGCTCTTGGGAGTCAGAAGAATATGTATCCATGTTAAGAGGTAGTAACGAGTAAGATTTAGGGGGAACTATAGTTATATTTATTACAGGATTCGGATTTTTAAGTAAAGAACATGGCGGTTGCCTCATGCAAGAGGAATTAGAACATTTAAAGTTAAAAGAAGATAGTATAGAACGAGCATCAATAGAAGTAGCTGGCTCCTGGGCAGCACAATTAGATACCTCTGGAGGTTTCTTATCCTGATATGAAACCTCTGGAGGTTGTTCATCGTGCTTCTCAACTTGTTTCCGTTTAGACCCTCCATGCAACAAATCTTTTATTTCATAACGAGCAAATAACTTTGCTATGTCCACTTTCAGCAAGGTTTGTATTTTTTTTGACATTTTTTTGAATGCTCCAGCGTAACTTAAAAATAAAGCGTCAATTTCGTCTAAAGTCGCTGCATTGCTATCAGTTTCGAGGTTGTCTTCTGCTTGTTCACCCTCAGCGTCCTCAGCTCGCTCCACTTCTTCATCAGACTCGATATCGTAATCATTGTCTGAGTACACTTCATCATAGTCCACGCATGCCTCCACATTGTTGTGAGTTTCGGTTATAAATTCTGAATCAGTATTGCTTATTCCTTTTGATTCTGAAATGTTAAAAATAAGATTCAAATTGAATATATACCAACCCCCCTGATGGCCTAGTGGTTAAAGTACCGGGCCGTGATCTTGGGGTCCTGGGTTCGAATCCCGGGTCGAGCAAAAAGCATGTTTCGAATTTTTCGAAAATTGCTCGGGTTTGTGATCGCCAATCCGCATTAGGCAAGCGTGGTGATTAAGCCTAATCCCATCATAGTAGCGATGACTTGATTTCTATGATGGAGGCCTTTGCCCTGCAATGGGACAGTATACAGGCTGATACTTAACTTTTTTACGTATATACCAACCAAATACACGACAAAAACTCAAAACTAAGAAGAAAAATATGCTGTTCCAAACATTTTAACGAGCAGGTAAATTATTTCAATGGAGCAGCTGATTTTACTTGTGATTTCGAGGTTTCAGAGTAGATAATTATGCCATTGTTGGTTCATACGTGTGTTAGAGCCGGATCTACGTAACACTACCATGCCCTTTTATAACAAAATAAATGTGTGAAGCAGCGCACAGGTAGTGTGCCGAAGTTCCAAACTTTACTGTTTGATTTTTTCTATATAAAACCTTCAAAAATCGATAGGCCACATCAAAATATATCGAAAATGTTACTAGGTAAAACCTTGTGAAGTAAGGTGGAGTGGCAGAGGGCTGGCCATATCAGCCGCAGAACTGACAACCGCTGGGATAAACGAGTTTTTGAGTGGAGCACGTCTCGTCTCGGTAAACGTTGTGTTGGGCGCCTTCAGGCCAGATGAAGTGACGATCTACGCAGGATGGCTGGTTGGAGCTGGATACGAGTAGCCAAAGATCGATTGGAGTGGCGAACATTAGGAGAAGTTTGTATTCAGCAGTTGCTTGCAATAGAATGTTGATGAAAACCTTGTAAAGCGCCAGGTTTTCGAGTAAATAGGTAAGATAATTAACTGACTAACTAGGTTGGCGCAGTGACCCATAGTGAGTCTTGGCCTCTGATAATAAGAGCCTCCATCTCGGTCGGTCTTGCACCACTTCCTGCCAGTCATCCACCAAGAGTCCGCGAAAATCCCTATCGACATCATTTTGCCATCGGTAGGTATCTTGAACGGCCAACTGGCCTTCGCCCATTAGGACGTCCCAAGTACCTACGCTCTCTTTACTGCACGATCTTCTCTCATTCTCTCGAGGTGGCCGAGCCAGCGAAGTCGAATAAGATAATTAAAATGTAAGATAAATGAAATAGTAGTTATGTGACTGTCACATAATAAGGGTTATTAAAAAAAAGAGTGAGGTTTTAAAGAATGAGCCTTTTGCGAGTTTTTAATAGAATTCGCGAGTGTTTTAATACCAAGTTTAACGTGGCAGAGCCACGTTTCGCCGGCCGGAGTGATACCACGGCCCCACATAACCGACGTGAATCAGCACTGTGCTGTATTTCGCTGCGTGTGTGAGAGTACTGGTAGCCCAATCCGGGGTAAAGGAGATTCAAAGGTTGTGACTCCACTGGTGTCGCGGGTGTCCATGGGCGGCGGCAATCGCTTACCATCAGGTGATCCGTCTGCTCGCCTGCCAACTATCACATAAAAATAAAAATGTATAACAACCCCCCTCGATATAGGTATCAAATAAAATGGTTTGAGTACCTAGTAGAATAAAATACACTATGTATAAAGTTCAAATTGGAATGTTGATGGCGACTGAAGTGCGCTTTTCACGGGACTTTGGTAACTCTTTAGAGAAACGACTCAGTAATCCGACCCAGCAAAAAGATACACTGTTCCGAATCTCTAATGTTCGTTCCTAATGCATCATTCGACTCAAACGGATCTGGAGCTGAATGATCCTAGTGAGCCGAATGAACCAAATGAGCGGGATGATCCGATAAGCCGAATGATATGAATGATCCGAGTGAGCCGAATGATATGAATGAGCTAAATGATCCGAGTGAGCCTAATGATATGAATTAGCTGAATGATCCGAGTGGGCCGAAAGAGCAGAGTGAGCCGAATGATATGAATGAGCTGAATGATCCGAGTGGGCCGAAAGAGCAGAGTGAGCCGAATGATATGATAGAGCTGAATGATCCGAGTGAGCCGAATGATATGAATGAGCTGAATGATCCGAGTGGGCCGAAAGAGCAGAGTGAGCCGAATGATATGATAGAGCTGAATGATCCGAGTGAGCCGAATGATATGAATGAGCTGAATGATCCGAGTGGGCCGAAAGAGCAGAGTGAGCCGAATGATATTATAGAGCTGAATGATCCGAGTGAGCCGAATGATATGAATGAGCTGAATGATCCGAGTGGGCCGAAAGAGCAGAGTGAGCCGAATGATATTATAGAGCTGAATGATCCGAGTGAGCCGAATGATATGATAGAGCTGAATGATCCGAGTGAGCCGAATGATATGAATGAGCTGAATGATCCGAGTGGGCCGAAAGAGCAGAGTGAGCCGAATGATATTATAGAGCTGAATGATCCGAGTGAGCCGAATGATATGAATGAGCTGAATGATATGAATGAGCTGAATGATCCGAGTGAGCCAAATGATATGAATGAGCTGAATGATCCGAGTGGGCCGAAAGAGCAGAGTGAGCCGAATGATATGATAGAGCTGAATGATCCTAGTGAGCCGAATGAACCAAATGAGCGAGATGATCCGATAAGCCGAATGATATGAATGATCCGAGTGAGCCGAATGATATGAATGAGCTAAATGATCCGAGTGAGCCTAATGATATGAATGAGCTGAATGATCCGAGTGGGCCGAAAGAGCAGAGTGAGCCGAATGATATGATAGAGCTGAATGATCCGAGTGAGCCGAATGATATGAATGAGCTGAATGATCCGAGTGAGCCGAATGATATGAATGAGCTGAATGATCCGAGTGAGCCGAATGATATGAATGAGCTGAATGATCCGAGTGAGCCGAATGATATGAATGAGCTGAATGATCCGAGTGAGCCGAATGATATGAATGAGCTGAATGATCCGAGTGAGCCAAATGATATGAATGAGCTGAATGATCCGAGTGAGCGGAGTGATATGAATGAGCTGAATGATCCGAGTGAGCCAAATGAATCACAGATCTATCTGAGAGTCGATGTTCCAAATGAAGAGTTTCACTGTTTCGCATTTCTGCACTGATCCTGATGCAAATATTATAATCTTATAAAAGATAGTATGACATGAGTATAGATAAAATTACACCTTTGTCAAAGCGTTTGCCTGCGAAAATGTCCTGACATTTTCCATGTATTCTGATGTGATCTAGTTTTAAAGGTTTTATTCATTGCCGTTATTTTTGATGATGTAATGAGCCAGGTGGGCCAGACTCCATAGTAAAATTTTCAAACCCCTTAATTAAAAGAAATCTAACATTTAATTAAGTACTTATTGTTACTAACCCTCTTGTTCTTCTGTTGTGTTAAAGAATTTAGCGAGAACTTCATTAGACAATGGCGGATACAGCAAATTCCTTGTTGGGATAGCTTTATCAGATAAAGTTCTATTTACAATCCATTTTCTATTGAAATGATTCCGACATAGAAACATAGTTTTGTTCAACGTCTCAATAGGCATGAGAGCCAAGTCTACCATTTCTACATTTTTTACCCATATGCGGCATCTGAAAATAATAAGAAAAAAATTAATGCAACAGAGGATAGGTACTTACTAAAAACTTAAAAAATTGATAACCCTCAAATTTTAAAAAGGTCTTTTTAATGTCTCATTTTTTTGCCAAAAATGGGACACTAAAAAGCTTGAAATAAAATTTTCTGCGAAAAAAAAACCGCCTTCAAAAACCACGAACTAAAAAGTGTAAAATAATATTTATACTCTTCAAATAACATTTTATAACAGTACACTCGAGAAAAGGTTTTACCGAAGTCGGCGCCTAATCCCTGTTGAATATTGGAATGTTGTATTAAATGGACAACATTTCAAATTTTTAACATGTCCATATTGTTTTTTTATATGAAAATAGACATAAAATGAACAGACCCATATTTTTTCTTTTTTAAAAATTTGTCCATTTTCATGCATAAATAATTTTTTGTAATTCTTTTTATTCTAAATAGACGTAAGCGCCAAATGACGTCATTGGACGGCTGAATACAGCGATATTCCTTTGCTTATCATTGTTTTAATAAAAAAAAGGTACTACTGTCAAAGGTAAATAATACTAGTGTCAACATTGTCAACGTCATTCATACATTCAACGTTGACAAGTTGTCTTTTTTTACCCGACTGCCAAAGAAGGAGGGTAATGTTTTTCGAGTGTATGTAAGTATGTATGTATGTCTTTTCCTTTGTGACCTCCTGTAGCCTAAACGGCTTGATGGATTTTGATGTATGAGGTATCGTTAGATTTGTCTTGATTACGGGAGTGTCATAGGATACATTTTATCCTAAAAGTCCCACGGGATAAAGACATAATAATATTTTTTCTAAATTTCCCTTTAAAAAAATATGTATGCGGTATCATTAGATTCATTTCAATCACGGGAGTAATTAATATAGGATACGTTTTTTCTCAAAATTCCCACGGGAACATGTTAATTCTGCGTCAACGCAAAGCAACTCATGCGTTAGCAAGCAAAAAGATAGGGCGTGGCCTGGCATGCGGCGCGCGGCGCGGTGCGGAGGGGGATATGCTCGAGTATACAGCCCGAATGCGGGCACACGCATAAGGGCACACGTCGTTGACGGTCGTCTCTAAATAGCGATTTTTTCGATACTTCGTCGTTTGACGCGAAACTTACCAGATTGGCGGTAAATTTATGTTGCGGAGTAACATCACTCGTAATCTAAAGCCAAATGTGGTCGAAATAATTTAAAATGGTACTTACATATACATAGTCTTCTACATCTACAACATTTTCGTTAAATAAAAACAGCTAAAAAGTTATAAATAAAAAAAAATATTATTAAAAAAACAAAATACCCGACTGCACACTAAAAAAAGAGTAAAACAAGCCCCACAATAATATTGATCAATCAAATGCTAAAAACTAATTATGTAATACCGTTTAAACAATACCTATATTAAAATACACTACAATATGTGTTCGTAATCGATAGTTAAATAAACAGAAACTTATTTTGAATACAAATTTACTGAATATAATTTATAAATGTTGATGGAAAGCATCGCAGGCGGGGACCACCTTGACCGCCACCAACGAAAATTCTGCTAAATGGTGCACAACCGAAATGACTATAAATAAGCCTCTGTTGGTAAGCCTCTGTTGGTCCCCGCCTGCGATGCTTTCCATCAACATTTATAAATTATATTCAGTAAATTTGTATTCAAAATAAGTTTCTGTTTATTTAACTATCGATTACGAACACATATTGTAGTGTATTTTAATATAGGTATTGTTTAAACGGTATTACATAATTAGTTTTTAGCATTTGATTGATCAATATTATTGTGGGGCTTGTTTTACTCTTTTTTTAGTGTGCAGTCGGGTATTTTGTTTTTTTAATAATAATTTTTTTGACAGTTACATGTCATGAGTTTGGCATTACGTAAATTTAAAACTATAATGTGCTAAGCAAAGAAATATTTTACATTCTGCCGTCCGATGACGTCATCTTACGTTTTTTGGTTTTTAATTTTTTTCGCAGTAAATAAGCAATATAAAAAATGAATAAATATATATTCGAGCAGCGGAAAAGTAAACGAAGAATTGGTATTTTTTGTTTCAGAGCTTAGCAATTTTGAAATGTTGTCCATTACAGGATAGTATTTGGCGCCGACTTCGGTAAAACCTTTTCTCGAGTGTACTGTTATAAAATGTTATATAAAGTGTATAAAGTGTTAGAAATATTATTTTACACTTTTTAGTTCGTGTTTTTTTAGCATTTTTAAACCCCCTCCCTCTCTCCCCCTTGGTGAGTGTCCCCCCCGTCCCCCCCCCTTCCCAATATCAATCTCCATCTCCGACCCCTCAAAATGTGATTGTGATCTTAGCTCGTAAATTACAGCAGACAACAGTAAATTTCGACTAAAATAGAAAGAACGCTCCTTAGATACACCATCATATCACTTTAAAATCCGAAACCATTTTTTGATAACATTACATAATAATATATCTACTTATTTTCTCTACCAAAATAAAGTAAGCGGCACTGGAGTAAAACCGACAACCCTGAATTTAGTTCCTACGATTGTACTACAATGGGACCTTAGAATCCGTGTAAAGTGTGCGTCTGGGTGCGTGCGTAATCGAGCGTTTGTTCGTAGTGTCCATACTGCTTGCGTATATATCTACTGTGGTTTGGACGTTAAGATCATTTTGTTGGTTACTGTGCTACATAAAAAGTAAATAGAGTCTTACATGTCAGGGTCCAACGGAAAACTTGACAAAGCAATCATTTGTTTGTTTCGATGTACTTTTTCTTTTCTCTCACATAGAATACATTTTCTAAGCTCTTCAACACCCTTATCAGGTTCTATAAAAGAAAAAAAAATGCATTTTAAGTAAATAAATAAAAAAATCTTTTTACGTGATAGTAGGCATACGAGCAGACGGATCATCTGATGGTAAACGATTCTCACCTTAATGTCAGATGAGGAATTTTGACAGATTGTAGTAACCTGATTGGCCGTGTGGTCCCCGGTAGAGTAGAATAG